>JARSSU010029514.1:0-11701 GCA_029619165.1 Eurosta solidaginis
GGCCTCTGTGTTCTATCAACACTACTAGCTCCTTCTACTACTTGTGCCACTGGGACTATACTTCGTTGCCAAATGAGTTTCGCTTACGGTGGTATAGCCCAAAATAAAAACCATGCAACTGCAAATTTGGACTGCGGGATGCTCATACTGTGAGTAACACGCAGATAAATGATAATGTTCCTGCACCTTTACTGGTAGGAGGAGTGCCAAGAAGAATCTAAGTAAGCCACTGGTTCTTGGCGTAAATACCAACTCGGAACTGTGTGTAGCTTCGAGTATGAAGTGGCGCCACGTACTCATGTTCTTGCCAAAGTGGACCGAGGATGATATTTTTAAGCTATGTCACGAAATCATTCTGGCATTGGTAGAACTATGAAATGCGACAAGCTCGTAAAAAAGTGGTAACCAATCTGTCCGAACTAAGGCGAGTCAGTTTAAACTAGGCGCTATCGGAATCTTATTACAACAAAGTTATGATGCGAACATCTGGCATGTTAATGTAATTCTACGGGCCGTTCCGTTTTTTTCCAAGGTGGCGGTGCAATCAACAAGTGGTGTTGAGCAAAGAGCAACATCATCCCGAATTTCCACATCAAACCGAAAACTCTTTTGCCGTTTAGTATATATTATTGGAAAATGTTCTGGGCTTAGAAATAGATAGAACTAAGTCTAAAGCAGTATATGAATAGTTCCACTTTTGGGTTATGAGTTTACGTTTTCGTGGAAACATGGAATAAATGAAAAATTTCTATGACAAAACGAGTATTTGATCCCGAAACGTACAACGTATATAGAAAAGATCGAGGATACGTAAAAAAACTGGCCTGTCCCGAAGGAGGTGGTACTTTAATTGCTGTTCGGGCGTAAATATCACTCATCATCTATTTCGCTGCAGAATGAGGACACGCGGTCGATCAACTGTGTGTATGTGTCCACTGGGTCGTCGACACTCTTTATATGTGTATCTTATCATCAGCCTGGTAGTATTGACAGTTTGTATATAAGCACATACTGATACTCTTATAGACTTAGTTTCTACGAAAGCAGAAGTGTAAATTCTTTGGATTTTAGGTGATTTCAATATAGAGATGTGAGCTGGCGCCAGTGGGTGAGAGTTTAACTTGTACCCAACAATGTAACTAGCTTTTCCGAAACCTACGTTGTTGACAACTTATAAGCGTCAATCTTTACTCAATTCATTCAATTTTAAAATAAACGTTTAAAACGGGACCTTCGACGTGCGTTTCATTGGAACGGCCCCCCGTACCATGCCTGCCATATAAGCCGACTTGAGCGTATTAAAAAAATATTTTTGCGATTTGCCCTCCGGCTCTTTGCGTTTTCAGGACCCTGTTCCAACTACAGTTCTTAGGTGTCTTAATTAACCTTCAAAATCTTTAGTGAGTAGAAGATCAATGCTTTCTTTTAACATTTTATATAATATCACCAATGGGACGGTTTGACTCGCCCTAACTTTAGAACGCATACCGGTTCAATGTACCATCGACGAACCCTTCCCATGTCAAGATTTTCTGATTAGATAGATTTAGAAATAATTATGCTTCCAACTCTCCAATTGCTAGGGCAATGAGGGAGTTAATTTGCGTATTCTATAGATATTGATTTTCATTAATAAATTAGGTTAAACTGCTATTGAATGAAATAATTTGAATATTTTATATTTATTAGTTACGAATATTAGTAAATAGTCTGTAGGAGGTTCTGTTGTCCTAGACTAGATATGAATAAATAAATAAATAAATACCAGAAACTGGCATCCAACAGACGTCTGATTGATGAACCTAGCACCCAGGTCTATAGGGGCTTAAGGCCGTCATCTCCGTAAGCATTTTGAGGAAATACGGCACCTGAGAACCCAGCCGTATGAAGTGAAAAAACACAAAGCAGGTGCTGGTGAACTCCATAAACAGGCGCCGGACCTTTATGCCGGGAATTGCCCGGTGAATCAGTGCTTAACGAAAATTATCCAACAACTTGCGGAAGAGGAACGCATACTCCCCAGGGAAACGCGTGTCACTCTTGCTCAACTTCGTCTGGATACTGTAACAGGTTAAACTCTTACCTATCCAGAATCAACCCGACATACAAAATGTATGCCCCGCTTGCAACGTCGTCCCCACATGACACCAACTATCTCTTCAGTTGTAATGTGGAACAACGCCTCTAACACCCCTTTCCTTATGGTCCACCCCTGTTGAAACGGCAAGTTTCCTTGGACTCCCGTTAGAGGATATTGATGACAATTTGTGATCGGTCGCGGCTATTAGGTGGGGCGAGCATGTGCTACAACACAACAACAACATGATCATAACACCAGTATGAACCAGTAAGATGGGTAGTATAGGCAGAAGACGAATATTGATATTGATATTTTTGACTTTTTATGTATGTATGTTTGTATTGTATATTCTTTATTTTCTTATAAATACGTACAATTTTCCAAGTAGTACAATATAAAAAGTAACAAATTCAAATAAGAAAATAGTTAATGACATTAAATGCTAATTATAAAAGCAGTGGAAATGTCATTTCCTTTAAATATAATTATAAATGCTTGTGGGGCGCATAATAATCACAAGATATAATTGCTACAATCTCTAGTTAAAGTAACGACCAGAGAATAACTATTTTAAATAAAAAAAAATACTATATTAAATAAAAAGAAATACTATAAATAACAAAGTACTTACATATAAAGCTAAAAACTTCATAAATATTACATAGCGGAATTTATACGATGGGTCGCAACAGAATTTCTACACCCTCATGATTGAAACCAAGTAGCCACCGTTTCACTTCCCTCATAAACTTAGAAAGTTTTCTAATGAGTTGTATTACAGCAGGTAATTTATTATACAGTTTACATGACACGATTGTGTAAAAGTTACGGAAAAGTGTGGTCCGAAAACGAGGAATTTTTACACTTGATAACGGTCTACTTCTTAGGCTGTAAGGGTTATATATCGGGCTTTGTGAATACCCACTCCTTATAAAAAAAATTTTCAAAACTTTGTAATAGTACAAGTGTCGAATGGGAAGTATGTTTAATTTTTTGAAAAGGTCCATAGAGTGTGATAAACGGTCTGCGTTACACATTTTTCGGATAAAGCACTTCTGTAGGATTAAAAGCGCATTTAACTTACTAGCATACGCTCCACCCCAGCAACTGATTCCATATTGTAATTTTGAGTGGACTAGCCCATGATATATTAATGCTAACATTCGATTTGAACACAGCCTTTTTAGGTTAAAGAATGAACGAACCGCTGACAACATGTACGATTTCAAAGCAAAAATATGTGATGACCAACTTAGGCTTTGGTCGAATATAACTCCTAAATATTTAAAATTAGGGACCACATCAATTTTAAAGCAATTACTGTCACAACTTATTGTCTCGTCAAAGGTGTTGACAGAGTTTTGATGATTACAGTTACTTGAACACATACGAAACCGCATACAGTTCGAGCCGTGAAAGAAAATATCGTTTCTAGGTAACTCCTTTCCGCATTGATTAAAATACATCAACTTTGTCTTGTTGCTTACCACGAGTTTGTGGCTAGCAAACCAAGACCTCAGCATAAAAACATCGTGATTGATATCAGCAAAAAGATTAAATTCATTTGTAGATCCATATGCAATGGCAAGGTCATCTGCAAATGCCGTTACTTTACCAACAAATGGCAACGAGAATAGTGAGTTAATGTATATTAGAAACAAGATAGGTCCAAGAACCGAGCCTTGTGGCACCCCTAAGGTAATAGGTCTGGGTTCACTTTGAATATTTACAACTTTAACTTTCTGAATTCTATTCGTTAAGTATGACTTAAACCAACTAAAAACGTTGCCACGAAAACCAGCGGAGCTAAGCTTACTCAGTAGAATATTATGGTCCACCATATCAAATGCTTTAGTAATATCTACAAACAGACTAGCGCAACACATTTTTTCGTCAATCGCCTTATGTATAAAGGAAGAAAAGTCTAAAAGAGCATCTTCAGTTGAGAGATCTGACATAAAACCAAATTGCTTGGGACTAAAAAATTTATTTTGTTGAGATAAGTTAACACCCTAGCCTTAACTGCCTTTTCAAAGATTTTGGAGATTGAGGATAGCAAGGATATAGGCCTGTAATTATTCTTGTCTTTTTTATCTCCCTTTTTGAACAGCGGTATCACGGTAGCACATTTTAAATCTTCTGGAAAAACTCCGGAGGTTATACTCAAATTAAATATATGCTTTAAAATATCAACGATATTAAAAGCTATGCTTTTTAAGGTCCTATTTGAAATGTTGTCACTGCCACTTGAATCAGACTTGCTCAAAGTTTGAATTATTTTAAGAATTTCTGAACCTGTAATTGGATCAAAGAAAAAACTATTACTGGGAGTTCTGAATTCTGTGATGTTTCGATTTTTACGGCACATGCAGATATTTGGATTCCTCATTGTATTAGAAGCTGCTCCTACATTTACAAAAAAATTATTAAGTTCATTAGCTACTACCAGAGTCTCCGATGTATCCACGCCATCCACATTTAACACAAGCGAGTCGGACCTTTTCTTATAGTTTCGGTTCATTATTCTATTTACAGCTGCCCATTCTTTTTTCGTGTTACCTTGCGCTGATAGAAAGAGATTTTGATAATATTTTTCCCGAGTTGAACTTATTTCTTTATTAAGATTATATGTCAACCGGCGGACACGGTTTCTCAGCTTAGTATTGGCCGGATTTCTTTTGCATTTTTTGCGTAACCTATTCTTCAGTCGGATCTTATGTAACAAAGTACGAGTTATCCATGGCTTGAGAGTTAAAGATGATGGTCTTGGCAAGAAACAAATACTCGAATTGTTAATGTGAACCGTGAGTTTATTCATAAATAAATTATATGCCTTGGCTACGTCTGTTTCACCATAAACCGTTTCCCAGTTTTCCTCGCGAAGATATTCATTGAGAACGTTAAAATTTATTTTCCTGGTACCTGATGGGGTATATAAATTGGTAATACGCCTACTTACATTTATGTTTTGAAGTTGAATACCAGTCATGCAATGATCAGAGATTCCGAAATCAATATTTATACCCATATGTATGTTATCTTCCAAATTATTTAACCTACCATATACATGGTCTAAACAGGTTCCTGAATCTGGGCGGGTAGTCTCATGAATGAATGAAACTAGACCATGGTCCGCAAGAAGTGTAAGATAATTGTCTAATAAAACATTATGACTATGTAAGTCAAAATTAAAATCACCCATTATAACAGTATTTGCTGCTTTTTCTCTACTTAAAAAGAGAGAAAACTCCTCATGAAAGAGTTTAAAAGAAATTGAATGAACCTATACAGGCAAATAAAAGTGTATTGAACATTGGATATTAGCAATGAAATTTTTATGACATCAGCGCTTGATAAGCTAACGCATGTCACTTCATACTTATAGATATCTCGCACAAAAACACCAACACCTCCGGCAGAATACGAGTCATTTGCATTAGCAGAAAAATTATAACCAGGTATATTATAATCGTTAATTTCGTAGGAAAAAATCCAAATTTCTGAAACAAATATTATATCGGGAAGTTTAACAAGGGATTCAAGGTTGCAAACCAAGGAGTCAAAATTCCGTCTTAGACTTCTTACATTTTGGTGAACAACAGTAAAGATATTATCTTCAGAGGTTAATAAATTAGAGTCATTGATGACATTTGCGATAGGGCTGTTATCAATAAAAACGGATCTTGAGTTCATAATAAGTTAAAAGTAAAAGAAAAGAAAACAAAAATGTATAATAAAAGGTTCAATTTAAATTGAAATCAGCAAGATCGTCAAAAGTTCTTATAATAACAGCAGTATCGCTTTCATTTTTTTTCATTAGCAGTCTCGAATTTTTTAACCATAAGTATTTAAATCTTTTTTCTTTTTTTACTTTGTTTGCAGCTGAAAAAAGAGCTCTAAAATAACTTGTAAAGCTATTGTTTATGTATATATTTTTATTTCGGTCATCAGAAAAAAGCGACGTATTTAACTTTTTCCTTGCAGTTCGTTTGGCCATCATGATTTTCTTTTTGCTTTCGAACGATTTAAATTTTACGCAGACAATCTTACTGTCATTGACATTTGATGATTGGGATCGCCGTGCACTGACATGCTTAATGCTAATGTTTTCGATATCATCGTTCATTAACTCCACATTTAATGCATCACTGAAAATTTTCGCCATACATTCTTTAGCATTTTCTATGTTGACGTTCGGTACACCAACAACCTCAATACAATTCTCTAATTCCGATTGCTCTTTAAAATTTAGCCGACTCTCCAGCTTATTCACTCTTTTCTTTAACGCTACATTTTCATCGCTTAATTGTTGTATTTTGTTTAAGCAATCGATGTTTATTTGTTTCAGGCTAAGTATTTCCTCGTACTTCTCAGTTGCAACTGAAAGTGATGTCTTCGATGCTATATTTGACGTTAAGTCTAACGCCGTTGCAGTCGATGGCATCAGTATACGATTTATTAAACTTATACTTCCATTTGTTATAGCTTCACTAACACATATATTTAACTTTTCAATTATGTCCGGTGGGTTTCCAAGTCAATGGAAAATAGCTAATGTTATCCCTATTCCTAAAGTTAAGTCTCCATGTTCTTCCAAAGAATTTAGACCAACTAGCCTGTTGCCAGCCTTGTCTAAGGTTTATGAGAAGCTATTAGCTAAGCAGATAATCGATTATATATATAATAATAACTTACTATCTGAGGACCAGTCGGGATTCAGGATAGGACATAGTTGCGCTACTGCCATGCTTAATATTCTTGAAGACATACGCCCTGCCTATGACCGTAATGAGCTTACAGTACTTGTACTTTTAGATTTCTCACTAGCTTTTGACACAGTTGACTTCAGAATACTTCTTCATAAGCTGGAAATAAACTATAACTTCAGCTCTTATGCTATAAAGCTAATCCAAAACTACCTCACAACTCGATTTCAGCAAGTTCAATGCGGTGATAATGTCTCAAATTCAAGCTTATAACATCTGGTGTCCCACAAGGATCTATTTTGGGTCCAATATTGTTTACACTTTTATTAACGATATAGTTCCTTGTTGCCAAATTGCCAAAATACATCTCTACGCGGACGACACACAAATATATTTGTCACGCCCTATTGGGCTTACCGAAAGACTTGTTCGTCAGGCTGAATGAAGGCTTATTACACATAGGACATTGGGCTCACAGAAATAAGTTATATATGAATGCAACGAAATCTAAGGCGCTAGCAATATCAAGCGCAACATGTGATTTGAACAGCCTTCCGGAAGTTATACTTAATGAAGACAAAATATTATTCCAAGACGTGGTCACCAATTTAGGCTTCAGAATTAACTCTAAATTAACTTGTGTTGACCATGTTAACCTTATGGTCGGTAAAATATATAATACCCTTCGAAATTTGTACAGAACTGCCTATTTACTATCACGTGAAACAAAAATGAAGCTGGTCAAATCTCTTTCAATTCCTCAAATTTCTTATGGGGAACGGTAATCTTGATTCGTCTTCACATAATAAATTGCAGCTTGCCTTAAACAATGCTGCCCGTTTCGTTCTTTCTAAAGAGAAATTTGATCATATCTCTTCATATGCCTACAAATTCTCGGAAGTAATGTTAATAACTTCTTAAAACTTAGAAATCTATGCTTTTTGCATAAGCTACTTTATTCAAAAAATCCCCCTCACTTATTTGAAAAACTAAATTTGTGTCAGTCCACTCGGACCCTAAATCTATTGGTCCCTAAGTTTAAATACACAACATCCTCAAGACTGTTCTTTGTCAGTACAATCTGTCTATGGAATTCACTTCCCTCCAAAACAAAAACTATTAAAAAAGCAGGATGTTTCAAACTAGCAGCATTTTCTTTTCTTAACTCCTAAGTTACTCTAAATCTTTAAAGTTTTAAGTGAATGTATGATAATATATACTATTGAAAATTTGTATGTATTTAACTTTTCTGTATTTATATATGTTATGTTATATCTTTAGATGAATAAGTAAATTTATTTTTGTAAAGTTTAGGTATAATTACTTAATCGGATTGATGTACTGCCTAAAAGACTAAGTCTTCCTTGTACAAACTCTAAAAATAAATAAATAAATAAATAAATAAATAAATAAATAAATAAATTGTTTCAGTCCTCATGTTATCCAGGGCATTCATGTGTTGCCTAGACAATGCATCCGCAACTACATTTCTCTATCAATGCTTTCAGACTCTTATTTTTGAATTTGGGTTAGTAAGCGGTTGGTGATCGGTGTGAACAGTAAGATATGTTACGCCATAAAGATAGTTTGTAGGGATTTTAAGTGCCCAAACGATGGCTAACAGCTCTTTTTCGTTTGTGGCAAAATGTTCCTCACTACTGGTCAATGTAAGTGATAACATTGTTATAGGTTTCTCTTCTTGTGACAGGACAGCACCTATTGCCTGCGACGACGCATCCGCGGTTAGGTTGGGTAACGCTAAACTGGCTGGTCCATGAGGACCTCACATATGCGTCCGTAGTGTTACCAGAAATGCAGGGCACGTGCACAGAACGTGCTCGATCGTTTCCCCCTCCAACCCGCATGTGTCGCCAGAAGGCAGTGTCCAGTCAGAATACCCGTCATGAATCTACAGTCCTCTCTTTTAATGATAAAAGGAACTTTGTTAGTCTAAGGTTGTAAGACCTACACATAATCTTCGACACTTTACAGCCCCGTGCTTGAACCCACGCCTTTCCAGCTTGGTCGATCATGTGCATCTCTCGCCTTCGCTTAATCTCGCCCAGTCTAATTGAGATGTCTACGGAGCAAGCTTCAAGGGATGCGCCCTTTTTAGCTAGTTCATCCGCTTTTTTCATTTCATTTCGTGCTTACACTTTAACACGCATTTAGATGCTGTGCTATGCGAGATTATTGCCTTAATTGCTGCTTGACTGTCAATATAAAAGTTAACACGGTTGCAGCTTAAGCTATTCTCTTCCAGGGTTTCTACTGCTTTGGTTACGGCTAATATTTCTGCTTGGAAAACGCTACAGTAATCCGGCAGGCTGTAGGATCTGCTTATTTCCGGATCAGCACAGTATACCGCAGTATACTTCCACTACTTTGGAACTATCTGTGTACACATGTATCGCCTCGTCCGCTATTTGCGCACCCTTGCGCCAACCGTCCACCTCTATTGTGGCATTAAGATCTCCCTCGAAGCGCAGATAGGGGATCAGGTAGTCTGTTCGTCTTGTTATTGATGACGCTATACTACTATGGCCGTATGGTGCGCTCAAGCTGCCCCGAGGCACCGAGCCTGGTTGCAGTTGTTAACGCTATGTTCTTTGCTACCAGGTCTACAGGTAGAATGTGCAGAACGGCATACAGTGCAGCCATCGGGGTTGTTTTCAGGGCTCCCGTAATGCTAAGCATTGATAGTCTGCATACCCCTCTAATTTTTTGTTAGGTTGTTTTTTGTGTGGTTTTTCCATCAAAAAGGAAGTCCATAGTATAGAATAGGGCTTACAATCGCTGTAAAAACCCTATGAGAAAGAGAAGGCAATAAGCCCCACGTACACCCCAGCATTCATTTACATGCATAAAGTGCCGTTGAGGCCTTCTTCACCCTCTCCTCCACGTTGAGCTTACATGACAGCTTACTGTCTAGGATGATTGCTAGATATTTTGTGCAAGGTTTCTACTATAGGGTCACCCCTCCTAACCTAGGCCTGGTCCAATTTGGGACCTTGTACATCTTTGTAAACAAGACCATATCCGTCTGCTCCGCGTTGAATTTCAACCCGACATTAGATACACAGGTATGAATATGCCGAAGCGCCCGATCCATCAAAGAGCTAATCGTTGGAAGGGACTTTCCAGTTATGACAGTTGCAACGTCATCTGCGTAAGCCGTAAGGGTTCCTCATCGAATCGCCTGAGCAATTTGTTGATGACCAGCGTCCACAGCAGAGGTGACAGCACCCTCCCTGAGGTGTGCCCCTGTCCACTGATTTCGTGGCCTCGTACAATCCCCTATTGTGATGTAATCTTCCTGCAATTTAACATGCATCCGATCGATCTGGTTAAGGCTGTATGTACTTTAATTTAATTAAGACCATCCATAATCGTCAATTAGAAACATTATTGAAAGCCCCGGCAATGTCTAAGAAGACTCCTAGAGCGTATTCCTTATATTCCAGGGCTTTATGCTTATTACCACCTTATGCAATGCGGTGCCTACCGACTTGCCTTTGGTGTATGCATGCTGTGTTTTGGAGAGCAGATTTTCATCCACGTTGGATTTTATGTACACATCCATCAGCTTCTCAAATGTTGTGAACAGAAATGATGTTAAGCTAATGGGTCTATAGTCTAAGCTGGTTCCTGTAATTTAGTCATAAGTGTACTAAACATTTGTTACTAGACTAAATAAATAAATATACCGTCTGGGTTCGGCGATTTAAACTTAGAAAACGTATTCACTGCTCATTCGATATTGGTATCGGTCACCATGCCCGGCACTACCCGCTCCGTGATCGAAGTGTGAGTGCTGTCTGCTGGCTCTTCTAAACCATCTCCCGATGGGAAATGTGTATCGAAAAGCACCTCAAGGGATTCCTCACTATTACGTGACCATTCCTCGTTCTCTTTCTTTACTAGTCTCTGGGTTATGTTTCCCCTTGCTAGGACTTTTTTCAACCGTGCTGTTTCGCTGGAGCACTCTATGTCTGTACAGAAACTTTTCCATTAGATTCTCTTCGCCTTAGAAATTTCACTCTTGTAGATCCTCAGTAGATCCCTGTACTCGTCTCGACACGCTTCACTTTCCGCGGTCGTTGATAGCTTAAACATTTCTTTTACCTGTCTTCTTAGAAGACTCAGCTCATTGCTCCACCATGGCGGCTTTGGTTTTCCTCTAAATCTTCATAGAGGGCAAGCTTTGTTATACGAATTCATAAGCGTCCTTATTAGGAAGAACATTAGACTCCTCCAGTTCTTCCACACTGGCAACCTCTTTGGTTGTCCCAGTTTCGTTTCTACCTGTTTCTGGAATTTGGTCCAGTTTGTTGACCTAGGGTTTCTAAAGGTTCCTCCCTTCTCTACCCTCTTTAGGGGAATGCTGAAGCTGATACACGCATGGTCGGAGAAGGATGGTTTATCAAGAACCATCCAATCATACCTTGATACATCACGTTCGGAGCTCAATGTAATATCCAGAACATTGCACTCCATCGGTGGAACCTCCGCAGCATGGGCCATGTAGCAGGATGCCAGGATAAATGCCTGCTTATTCTTTTGCTCAACGGCCACCACTACGAGGTCCTCAGTAGAGTAATTAGGCAGCATATATTATTGTTATTATTATTGTTATTATATTATTATTATTATTATTATTATTATTATTATTATTATCAGCTCTAGTAATGGGGCAATTAGACCTAACTGGCATGGTGTGAAATGGGTGATAAAAACGAAGTATTCTATACGGACGTTGAAACGTATTTGCTCAAGCAAAACTGTACAGACAATAAGTCCATTGATAACATCACAGATAAACATTAAGGACTGTATAATTCGTCTACTAGCAAGAGATTTATTTATTAATTTATTATTTATTTATTTATTTATGTTTATTTATTTATTTATTATA
>JARSSU010029515.1:0-13508 GCA_029619165.1 Eurosta solidaginis
CGTGTTTTTTTTACAAGCCGTATACGGCGTATACGGCGTGTGAAAAAAACCCAGCTTATGTTTCACCTCAACACTAATTCTATGTATCACCTCTAAAAATGGTGTGTATCCACTATTCATCGCAACCGATTCAGCTATATGTTATACATTATGGCCACCAGAGGTTTGTGTCTACGATTTTAGGTACACCCTGTTCTGTAGCTAGTTATTTAACTACTGCTACTAGATGGGTCTCCTAAGCATTATCTAAGCGAGGATAGGCGTTTTTTTTCCAGCGCAAACGTAATTCTATACGCGTGTATAAAAAAACAGCTAATATTCCAACTTTCGCTTAGCTAAAATTCCATCGCCAAAAATCTGTAAATCAAAATCAAGTGCGCAGAAAAGTATGCAACACTTACCGATAACAGCCTAACCGCGTTAGCGTTCGTTGTATCACAGAATTTTTACACTTTGAAAATGACGGCTGTTGTTTGCAAGGTTGCATTCCTTTGAGTCTTCGTTTTCACCATCTGGATTAACAAAGTCATGAGCCTGGGCATTCGCGCAATTTTAGTGATGTAAATGGCATGGTGTCAGCGCCAATGCGGTGCCATCTCAATGGTAGTTCATTGACGAAATGACTCAAGCGAATTTTTGACGCTACTTAGTAGTGAGTGCGTAGTACATTTCAATTGCGCTATTGAGTGAAACGACTTTTGTGTGTCAGGCACGAGTTTGGTGTTATTGGCGCTACTGGCAATGATGACACTGAGCTGATGACGGTAGCGCTGGTAGTTCAGCTTTTGAATCAGAGAAAGAATTGATGACCCGTGCAAATTATTATGGCTTTGGCCGTGTAAATTATTATGGTGTATTTGCACCAAATAAATTCTGCGGACATAACAACCGGAGTCATTTTTGAGTTGTATATTTTAGATTTAATGCACAATTAATATGGGTGTGTTTGAGCGGCCAAATAATAACAGTAGTATTGCTAAAGTGCTGCTAAGTTGATGGAATGTCGCTAATTTCCTAGCGATGATCAATAGATTGTCAATATTTCGTTCAACGGACGCGCGAAATTGCCACATCTGCTCAAATTTTCCAAGATTTTCCATTCTTGATTTATCTTAAGTTGTTATGCCAATATTTTTCAGCCAGCTTTTTCCAAATAGGTAATTTTTCCAAAAGCAAAATAAATTACAGAAAAGATTACAGAGTTAAATAGCCTTAAAAATTCACTATGTTGGTTATACACAGAAATACAACAGAGGGTTGTGTCTCCGCTTTTCGCAAGCGTGAGATTCACCACGTGTGACGCGTGATTCACAACGTCTAAATCTCAAAATCCACGGTTAGGTACCGGCGGGTTTGTATGGGACTTAGGCTGTTATGCCAAAGTAAACACAAATCTTTACCGATAACTGTGTTATCGATTAATTTATCGAATTCTCGCAAAGTAATATTGCATTGTCATCGGAGTTATACATGTGTGCAAAATTTCATCTCAATCGGACACCGGGAAGTGTATCAAATTTAACTTGCAAGATTCCATTACATACAACAAAAGTGAAACTAAATAAAAGCCTATAAAATAGGGCACTGTTGTGAACGAGCGAATGAAATGAACATACGAATGTGCAGATCATTGTGAATTCATACAAGTGGCGAATGTTTGATAAAAACATGCACAATAGTAAACAGCCTCGATCACCTGTTCAATCGCTGTTCGATTACTTAAATTATTTGTTCAATAGGTTTTTTCAAACATTTTTGTAGACGACTGATATATGTATTTCAGTTACATCTGAGTATAACGCGTATTAGAATTTAGTAGTACAAATTTTATACGCAGCAATTTCAGAGGTGTATTTAAAGTTTGACGATTAGCAGTCCATATAAAATTTAAGCGTAAACGTCTATAGATGTAAAAAAACAAAGCTCATGGACCCTATTATGATACAAATTCGATCTTCGACTGTGGTCGAATGAGCTGATCGAACGAATTTTCATTCGGTATTACGACGCGCGTTCGATGAAGGCAAGCGTTATTGTGAATTTCGATAAATTCAAAAGTTCACAATAGCACATTTCCAATACTCTGTCAAATAAAATAAAATAAATAAACAAAAGCAGAACTAGTTATTAAATGCAAATATTAAAAATAAAAGTATGACTACAACGGAATTGTGGTGTGATGATTCGTCAGATGAAGAGGAAAGCTTACTGGAGCTAGCCAGAAGTAGAAGACGGGGGAGATGCTTCAAATCCTTTGGAAATGAATTCCACCACGTAAGTGTAGCTTTCTAAATAAGTTGATAAATTGTTGAAATTATAAGTTTTGTTTATAGATTTATTCAAAATTTCAGACTGTCCAAAGAAGCGTTCATGGACTTGTTGTCCAGTACAGATGAACTGCTGCAGCAATGCACAAGAGCCAAGTCTATTCCTAATATTTTTTAATTTTGGCAACAGTTCTCCGATTTTGTGCTCAGGGATCCTACCAACTGAGCGTTGAAAACGAAAATGCACTCGGACTTGCCCAGCCGACTGTGTCTGTGGTACTATCAGAGGTGTTGAATGTCTTGGAAAATTTTATTTGTGAAAGATGGATAAAATTGAATTACGAGGAGGCTGAGCTGCATTAAGCAAAGTTGCATTTCTATAATGTAAAAGTTCCTTTGCTATATGGGGATTTTGTTCCATAATTGAAACCAGTCTTTCAAGCTGTTGTTTTGTACTAACGACCTTGGACCTATATAAAATTAATTCAAATAGTTTAAAATTACTAGTAGGTAGTAAAAAAGTAGAACATAAATACAAAAAACTAACATTTTAAACAATTCTTTTTCTATTCGATACAGCATCGACAACAAATTTCTATTCGCTTGAAAATTAGATACACAACGAAAATTTCGACAGAGATGAGTTGTCATAATACCAATTTCGAATTCGATTTTCGATGTTCGATAGCCAACGAAGATCGAAGATCGAATAATGCTCATAATAGGGGCCAATGTTACAGTTGTGATAACCTCTTTCGCTAGCGTTTGGAATACTAAAACAGTAAGGAAATACTCCGATACCAATAAATTGGGGGGCTTTGCCTTACTTAGTTTCTAACTGAATTTCTTCGGTGGAGAGGATAAAGGATTGCACCAAAACGCTCGCCAAAGAGCATAACAAGACCTTTACGATTGATCACACCTTTCAAGCCCTTCCGGAAAAGTTCCAAGTTCTTAGATGATTCTTCCACTTATTTCGAGAATCATTCGGCTAAATTTGATGCAAAATGTTGCGCGGCAGTATCCTATCAGGAAAAAGGTAAGTTGTCATTAGAAATCATGACCTGGAAATTCTTAGGCGCCAACCTGCAGCGGTGGTGATGATATTGGCTGGTCTATGTAACATTGGCGCATAGTTAGTGGGTTTTAAATTTAGTTGCAGCTTTTTGACAACATTTTCTATGAGTTAACTGTTAAAAAACCTGCAACTAAATTTAAAACCTATTTTATTTTGACTATGACTATGCGCCATTGTGTGCATAGTGGACAGTAGGTCACCAGATTGAGGCACGCACTGAACACTGATTCAGGTGCTGATCAGCTTCATAAAATAATAATAAAATAAGAAGCCGTGAGTTTGTGAACGTCCTTTGTCAGCCAAGGACTACTGCGTTTGCCTACATGGAGCTTCACAGGATTTCGTATTACGCTTTAGCCCAGATAATTCTATCCAGGTCGACAGTCTGAGGACCTGAACTTACTTGAAACAGGACCGAAACAGGAAGTGAGAAAATACTGCTCTCAGAACCGTCATGGGCTGTCTTCTTATGTCCCCAGAACACCACCTACGTAATGAGGCGGGAGTACTCCCCATCAGGGAGAGAAATGAGATGCTAACCAAACAGCTCCTGTTGAATACCCAGATACCTGGGCATCCGAACAAACATCTGATTGATGAGCCAACACCGCCCAGGGGCTTAAGGAGCCTTCTCCGAAAGCATTATGAGGAAATACGGCACCTCGCTTCCCAAGGCATTCGATTCTATGTACCGGAGCGACTCGGAATTTTTCCCGACCAAGGACTGTCATTTCAGTGTAACCCCATTTAACCCCCAAATACGGCACCTGATAACTCAGCCGTATGAAGCAAACAAAACACAATCAGGTCCTCAGTGAACTCCACAAACGGGCGTCGGACCTTTATGCCAGGAATTGCCCGGTGAATCCAGTACTCAAAGAACAGTACCCAAAACTTGCGGAAGAGGAAACGCGAGTCACTCTGACTCAATTTCGTTCTGGATACTTAACAGGTTAAACTCTTACCTATCCAGAATCAACCTGGACACACAAAATGAATGCCCCGCTTGCAATGTGTCGCCGCATGACACCAATCATCTCTTTAATTGTATCGGCCGGAAGTTATTTCAGCCTCCAATTAAATTAATAAGATTTTTTTTAAAAATTTTACTCTGTAGAAAGTGATTTTGTTCCTTGTATTTAATAACACCCATATGGAACTAGATTTTTCTTATGTTTTTTTTCTGACAATGAAATTCGGTTCTTATTTTTAAAAATTTGTGCACAAATTCAAACAAGAAATAAATTTGTTTATGAAAGAAATGTAGTAAATGAGCTCGCAAATATTTTCCTGCTATATTTTCATCACTTTTTTATGAATAATTTTGAACGAAAATAAAAAAAGTTTAAAGTAAACGATAACATGCCAAACTCGGTTATTTTGTGGCAGAAACATACTGATACATTGGAAAATTGTTGTTGTAATCAGACATATCGGTAAAGTTTCCTAAGTGTCTCAAGTTCAAAATACAGGAAAAAAGCAAGTATGGTATAGGCCATAGTACAGGTTTACAAGTATGATATGTATGAGAGGGAAACAATTCCTTTCTTTTTCTAACACACTGCCGTTTGACACTTCGGTCAGTGTCAAACTATTGTGGAACTCAGTGGAACCTGCGTGAAACATGCGTTTGACACTGAACGAAGTGTCAAAATTGCCGGGGTTGCTGTCGTGGAAAGCGACGCAGGGAAACAAAAAAGGGAGCGGAATATTAGATATGGGTTGCTGTGATGGTAAATTTTTTTGAACGAATTTAGTATGAAAATCTAGTGCACCTATATGGGTCCTACAGAAAATTATATAAAAGTCTTGAGTTGGGGTATCTGAGGACGCGTAGTTATTCCAGTATTAAGAATACAAACACGGGTGCTAAGTTTTTCTGTCCGTTCAAAAGTTCTCCGCGAAAAACAGTTTGAAACCGAGGTCGACTGCAATAACGCGTCAAAAAATGTAGAAAGAGAAATGAAAAGACGCGGTTTGTCCTGTTATCAATAATCCAAAGGCGAAAAAGTATTCGAATTATTGGAAGCGAGGCAAAAGCGCGTCTATTCATACTTCCCACAACGGTTTTGGTCATGTTTTAGCAATCGTCCCCGGTAATAAAGTATCACAATTTGTTAATTAAAATTGTCCAAAACATATGGATTTTAAAGAGAGATGTAATTAAGTGCTCGTTTGAAAGTAAATAAGGATACTTCTTTGTAATTTTACAATAAAAATTTTACACAGTTTTCGTTAGCTGCTATTACACTTTTCTTGGACCTAAGAAGTACAACAGTGCCAAATAGCTTCCACATAAAAAACGAACGAGAACAAGCATTTCATCAGGTGAGCGTGGCTGTGTATGTGCGTTCTGCTACATATCCTACTTGTAGACCTGTACTATGGTATAGGCATTAGCTATGTACATATACACAAATTTACATGAATTTATTTGTTTTGTTTACATTTTTTTAAGTGTTATTTCCGTGAAATGTGCTTCATTTGTTTTACAATAAAATATGAATTGTTTTGTACAATTATACAATATTGCTTTCTTGAAAAAAAAATCTACCAACTTCTACCACTATTTTAATTTTTCGTCTACCAACATTCTCTTTTGAAAAGTCCGTGCACTGGATGCACGTTATAGCTTCTCATATGCGCGTGTATATGTGAGTGATACTTCCACAGATAATTGCCTACTTTTGGCAGCATCTCAAATGAGATATATACATGTGTTTGTGCGTCTCTCTCCGCTGCGCAAGGTGAATTTGTACCAGGGGGGGCAAAGCGAATTCAATCAATTCGCCGTGCAGAAGAATGTTAAGTCAAAAGAAAATTTTCATAGATTTCAATTAACTGACATTTTGTTGTACAAGGCTTTGTATGGAAAATTATCAGGAAGAAGCAGTCAGCTGTTGGGATAACACCACCTCTACTGAATTCGCCTTGCCGCTGCGTGTACGTACATATGCAAGGCGAATTCAGTAAGGTGGTGTTATCCCAACAGATGATTGCTTCTTCTTGATTATTTTCCATACAACGCCTGGTACTACAATATGTCAGTTAATCGAAATCAATGAAAATTTTCTTTTGACTTAACATTCTTCTGTACGGCGAATTTTTTGAATTCGCTTTGCCACCACCTGGTATGGATTCGCCTTGGTACATATGTGTAGACCATGATGTAATAATAAAGGTGATGTCAACAACATAACCTCACTTCTTCGGCAGCTCTAACATGCCAACCTTATATAAACGCACGCAAGTCATTTTCTGTCAAAAATGTCTCATGGACATACAACCCTTCAAATAACGCGAGAACTCTATATATAATGTAAGGAATACCCTTTGGGAGTATAGGACTGCTCCAAATCTAATCTGTATTCATACAAAAAATGTGCTCCAATTAACATTGCGATGTCCTAGGAGAGGAGTAGGTGATCCCACTCTCGCTTTGTTTGTGAGTATTCCATAGAGTACATACGTGAGAGTACTTTCCAAAGTACTTTCACTGTAGTACTCCATGGAGCACCCACAGAGGATCATATGCCAAAGTACTAAAGAGGAATTGTGTCGGAAAGAATTATCGAAGTGAATTTAATTTAAAATGAAAGTAAATGAAGAGGGGCAATACAACTTTTATATTTTATACTACGAATATTCTTATGTTATTTAGCATTTGCGTGAATAAAGAAACTAATATTTCTCTATACATACTATAGTATGTATACATAAAACCAGTGCGTTGTTGCATTTTATCAGAGTTGCCAAAGTAAAATTTTATTATTAGTTATTTGCATGCAATATTTTGCTTTTGGCAACTCTGTTCGATCGTCATCGTGTCGTGATCACTGTCGTTAAAAAACGAGCTATGATCGGCTGATGGTGGTCCGCAAACGCATTGCAAAGGAGTATTGTTAGAGTACTCCGACATGAAGAAAATGGAACACGTAATTCAACAATTTTTGCAGGGAACTTGCATGAGAGCCACCCAAATTGAATTTGCTGCGTGAAAAACTAACTCGATTTCCAATTTTTTTTCTGCGTGACTTTAGATTTGACGTTTGCACACACGCTTTAATTTTTCGAACAAATTCTCCAAATAAATTAGTTTTCTGCAAAATTTTGTCTATATTATGTTAGAGAATACAAAGTTACGTTAATCTTTTTGGCTAAACAATTCTATTAACGGCTTATATAGTTATAATAGCTGTGTTTTTTTCTCATCTATATACGTTTACGCTTACACTTTACATGGACTGCTAAGCGACAAACTTTAAATACACCTCTGAAATTGCTACGCATAAAATTAGTACTACTAAATTTCAATACGCATTATACTCAGATGTAACTGAAATACATATGTGTCTATGTTTCACCCTCTGCACTAATTCTATATATTCTATGCGCGTCCACTATTTATCACAACCGATTAACATACACAGAAATACAACACTTTTTTCACCAAATCTATTTTGTGTTGACTTTTATACAATTCGAATTCGTGACAATTTTCATAAAATAAAGGTAATTTGTTTGAAATAATCATTATAATACATATTTAAATTATATTTTTTAATCGGGTCATTTGCTTTTCCTTTCCAGGTGCTTTTTTCCTGCTTTTTGCCATTCTGAGGCGTATTCCGAAAGTATTTCTTCCGCCTGTTGCAAAATGTTTCAGGTGTCACGCAGGCACACTTTTGTTAACCCTGGCGTGTAAATCGATAAGCCCCACTTTTATATATTGGTAGAAGTAGCGCTCGAAAGTTCATTACAAGCCCTAGTACAATGCAATATTCTTCGTCTGTAGCTCGCAGATTAATGTTACATTAAAGAACTACTACACAAGAGTCAAGCTTTTCTACAACTGACCATATTTCTTTCATATCGCTTGGTCGCTGTTTTGTTTTCATGTATATGTATGTTGTTTTATGTGGCAGATGCCAATTCCGGTGCACATCTCGGTCAGCAAGCAATAGTGTTACTCATTGTAAATCGGTCCATCTGAAAAATATGAAACAGTTTATGACGGAATGAACTTGCCTGGTTTTAGCCTTAACCCTATACACCTAACCTTCGTCGAATCGTCGAAGAGAAGATAGAAATATCGTTGTAACTTTTTAATATTCAGGATGATCGCCATACCTTTACTTGTCAACTCAGTATTCATTGAGCCCTCTTGAGAAGCGGAGTTGTAAAGCGGGTAGTTTGGTAGTTTTTTGAGATTCCGAGATTCGAAATGCAATATTGCAATTTGTGGTGAACACAAAATCGACTTTTGCACACACTGTGCTTCAAAAAATTTGCAATGAAATTTTTTTCATATTAAAAATAGAATATAGTTAAATATCGCCAAAGAAGAAGAGGCTGTTTTTGTTGCGTTTGTTTTTTTTTAGATTTTATAAGGATGTTATCTCACAGTGATCTCAAAAGAGAGCGTTTTATAAAAACATAGATTATAAAAAAAAATATACTAACAAAAAATTTAATTTATTGTGTGTTTTACTTAAAATATACTGGGTTAATATAACTATGTGTTAAAACTTTCAGAAATATATATTTTCAACCGATTTTATATATCGCGAATAATAGCTCGTTGATATGACGAATGGTTATGTTTAAAAGGTCATCTTAGAAGGTTATGTGTATAGGGTTAAGCACATTACCATACTGATGGTCAGTGTACCCGTGGACCATTCGATGGTGAATTACGATAAAGTTTCATACTTATGTACATTCTTTATACAGTTACAACATTCCATAATTTTTAGCCCCGCAGGTTATCCCATCTTGTCTGCGGCGCTTACTGGTTAATCTCGGATGGGGCTGTGAGACGTGCCTCATATGATGTAGCAGAACGATTCCATGCCCGACAACATGGCAAACTGCCATGTCCTTATAGGAGCCGGCTGCCTCAGTAATTTTTGGTAATGCCCGGTTAACCGGGTAATTGGATAGCCGGGTATTGTCTGACTCTTTCCTGTCCTCTGAAATAACTCATGCTCCTATTCATATACAAATACATGCAGTTACTACATTCCGGCCGCCGTGGTGTTATGGTAGCATGCTCCGTCATCCACACCGAAGATCCTGGGCTCACTCCTCGGGCAAAGCAACATCAAAATTTTAAAAACAAGTTTTTTAAATGAGAAGAACAACTTCCTGAGCGGGGTCGCCCCTCGACAGTGTTTGGCAAGCACTCCGAGTGTATTTCTGCCATAAAAGCTCTCAGTGGAAACTCATCTGCCTTACAGATGCCGTTCGAAGTCGGCATAAAACAAGTAGGACCCGTCCCGCCAATTTGTAGGTAAAATTAAAAGGAGAACGATGCAAATAGGAATAAACGCTTGACCTTAAATCCATTCGGAGGTTAGCACGGAGGATTAGCCTTTATTTATTTATTTACATTGTTCACAGATTTTAGGTAATGCTCGGTTGCCCAGGTATTTGGATCCCCCACATGAGTACCCGGGTATCTCATTACTCAAGTAAAATTATCAGCCCAACCTCTCGCCAGGCGTATTGCAAACTATAGCACGCCACTGGTATTTCCATCGTCAGCGCAACGGCATCGAACCTCCTTTCCTCACTGCGTAATCTTGAAAAGGAGCTCTCGCTGCTCTTTAAAAACGGCCGAGAAAGCGAAAGTAATTTCTGAAAGGTTCTTTGAGTAACTAACTAGTAATAACTGCAAGCTCAAGATAAAGAACGCTCTACTGATGGAATCGGGAGCCAGGTGGAAGCATCATGATAGATGCCACACGGCAAAACTCGTATGGCCGGAATGGAATTATAAGAGATCGCGAGAGCTTCTCACCCTCCGTAAGAGGGATCTTTCCTTAGTTGTAGGTCTTCTCATGGGTCATGTTTGTATTGGACCGCATGCCGAAAGGATTGGCGCTCCATTTAATGATTATTGTAGAAGCTGCGGCAACGAAGAAGAGCCTGAAACTGTTAGGCATCTACTCTGTGAATGTGCAGCGCTCGGTAGAAGAAGGCAACGTCTTATGGGCAAGATGTTTCTTGTAGGTCTGACAGATATACACCACGCTTAGTTAGCTTCATAAACTCAACGAAGTGGTTTGATTAGGAGAGTAGGAAAAAATCCTTGAACCTAACCTAACTAGTAATAACTACTATGTAGAACAGCCGCAAGCATTAGTGGAGGAGTTTGGTCTTCATTAAGTTGCCCGATACCGTCACTGTTTATTCTTCTTGTAATTAATTTTGCCTTTCGGAACACAAACTAAGCGAAATATCTCAGGTTTGCCATACTGCAACAGAATTCACGAATATTGGGTTCAAAAAGGCTTGGAAGAAAGGATAGTAATCTACATTTAAGTGGCGGCCCTGCATGTTTTATGCAAACTTCGAACGGCAGAAACTTTCAATGACAGAACCAGAAGTATATTCGGAGAGCCTGTCATAAACGTACTTTAATATAAGAAATATTTTCATGAAGTGTAAAAAACGTACTTCGGCTTTAATACAAAAAGTACTTTTTTAATACTATTTCACAAAACCGCCTCTTCTATTCTTCCCCTTTCTCTCATCATTCGTATTGTATGGGAGTTTTCAAAATGAGCCGTCACTACATAGACCACCTTGTCGTTATTACATCATGATGACAGACAACCCTCTAAATTACGCATGCCGAGCTTGTCAGAATAAGGGAAAACGTCAACGGGATGAGAACACCTGAATATTAATTTCATAATCTGTGTAGACATAATAGGGCCGTTCCATTGGTTTATCGAGCTCTGGCTCTGGCTCAAATCTCATTGGAACGATCTGGATCAACTTTATGAGCTGGCAGCACTAATTTAAAACATCTATTTTGTTGAAAATAAGAAGAAACGTACACAAAATTTTAAGATACTGATAGAATTATTAACATTTAAATAGTTTCGCACGTAAGCAAACTATTTATTTTCCTCTCATCATCTTCAAGTTGTTTACTCTTTCAGTGTTTTTGCTTTTAAATATGGCGAAATCTTTTATGTATACACAAATGTACACATATTTAGTTCAGTGCTACAATGGCTCAACTATACGGTTGGCTCATCTCACCAGCTGATATTCAGCCCAATTCTAAACGAAAATTCCGTGCGAGTTTTTTCCCTTCTCCCATTCCTCGTATTCTAAATAAAAATTCCTTGTGCGTTTTTTCACTTCTCCCTTTCCTCCTATTCTGAATAATGTTCGAAAAAGCGGAAACCGGCTATGGGAGAAAAGTAGGTATTATGAATGTGAGGGAGAGGGAGATTTCTCTGCCATTTCATAGGAGTTTTTTCACTTGTTAAATTAAAGGGAATGCATCAAAATAGTTAAAGGAAATTGGTTATTTTAAGAAAGAACACTTATTTCTACAAATTTGTGCTAAAAGATGTATTTATATTCTACCACAATATTCTCACTGTTAATACAACAACAACTACAACCACAATATTCTTTATTTTAAGTCGAAAAGTATATCATAAGCAACGGTAGAGCTCTTGGTATACATATTTGATGCAGCCATCCAGAAATTGCGCAAGGATTTTTTAATAAGGCTTAAATAGATTTTGGCATATGACGAAGGACGAATTCAAATCAACTTGGCCGCCAGAAAATTGCTTTGCTGAATGAAAGCAGGCAACTCCGGCAGATTTGTGTTATGCGGCCGTCTTCTTCTTATTGTAACGAATTTGCTGCAAATCCTCTTATTTGCAATCCTCTGCTAAGTTCGAATCACTAAACTGTTGAATAAATAACTCCAATTTATAATAATGCAAAATGGCCTTTATTAAAGTACTTCACAATAACACTCAAACTGTGCAACGAATAGCTTGCTTAATAACCACACTGATAGCTTAAAGGAAACTGACTTTCAAAATAATACTGCTATTGCTAGATATCGTCTTAATCGCAACTGCTTGACAACTCAAATTAAACTGAATTACTTCTTACTCGCTTGTGCCGCTTTTATAGTTTACGATGCATACATCTAGGCTCTTCCATTTCCAGAACTTACCAACTATATTCGTGTGTGTATAGTTCTCATATAGTTTCTACTTGTTTACAATTGTCTACTTTTTAGCGCTTCTCAGCTGTACATATGTGAGTTTGTAGTTTACAGTCTCCCGCACACACATAAGCGTATAAGTAAATTCATCTGTGTGTGACATCTCATCTCTCGCTGCCTTGTATGTAAATGTTGCTCGTCGGAATGTGTACATATGTGTAGACGCAATTATTGATTCGTTTATGTAGATACATAATGATTGAATTGTTGATGTGAATTCACGTCACTGCTTAGCATCGGCCTGGAGATGGCAGCACTCCTTACTTTTGCTAATATTCGTAACATTATATTCCGCTGTTGATGTTGCTGTGGCACCAATTCATTACTCATTTCAGTGAATACCACATGAAATGCAATAAATATTGTGCATTGTTTATATTTCATTTCTTAATTTCCAACAAATTTGCAACAATAATTAAACTTTTCAATTTTTTAAACAAAAGAAGAAATTGGTAACGAAATTTCAATTGACAAAACAGCTGACTTCGAAAATTCGAAATTCCTATTCCCCAATTATTGTTCTCCCTAGGAGAACAGAATTGGAGGAATTTTTCCGCGGGAATAAAAAAATCCGCGAGAACAAAATTCCGCGAGAATATTTAGAATTGGTCGGATTATTTTTTTCATTTCACGGGAGTAGGGATTGTCAGAAGGAGATGGCAAACTTAAAATGAAACCAACGAATTTACAACATTTTCTTATTACTTACAAATGCTGCTAAGTTTTATGTTTTCATTCCATTCCATTCGTCTAACGCCAACACGATTTTGGCAATAAGAACAAAGGTATGTTGGTGCTGTATAGGTGAGCCAACTATATAGTTGAGCCATGAGTGCTACCAACTCAAAAGTGGTTAGCTGTCAAAAAATTTAATACAGAAAACGAAACGAACAGAACTGCTATACGGATCAGAAATCGAACCAGATAAATATCAGGATCACAACGTTGTTGTTGCATTTACATGTTAAATTTCTATCCGTATCTGGTTCACGCACCAATGGAACGTAATAGCTGGGTTTTTTTTTCTCATCTATATACGTTTACGCCCTGCAAAAATCGTGTGACCAAAAACGCACACAGCCACACGAATTTTTGACAGGGGTGACGATTTGGA
>JARSSU010029517.1:0-53517 GCA_029619165.1 Eurosta solidaginis
ACGACGGTAACCAAAACCAATTGGTTGGCTACGATACGGTTAAGACCTTGGCGGCATCACAATAATCGATTGCATTGATCATCATAAGGGTGTCGATCAGTGTTATAGGTTACCGATAAGGTTACCGATAAAGCACCAAGGCTCCAGCCTTAATCATACTAAACCACAACTACAGCTTCTACCGACACACGACCGATCGTAACAGCACGGTCGCAACATGTGGTCTAACGAGCAAAATCATCAACGCATCGTCTGTAATAGGGCGAAGACAGCAGGACAGGAGTCAGTCAATACGGAACAGTGATAGTAAACGGATGTGGGTTGAAACGTGATAGCTCGCAAAAAGGTTTTAACCAATGTGAGACATCGTCATTCAGATTAGACGTGAACTGAGCCGTACTTCAGTGTTGCGGCTTTCCCGCTCATTGTAAGCTTGAGGTTGCGCACCGCCGTTCCGCCACAGTCAACCGTGAGCCGTATCGCAATCTTTTTTTTTAACCAGGTTTTATTTAAAAGTAAATGAAAAGAAACACAAGTTTGGTACAAAAATAAAAAAAAATTTTTTCTACACTTTTGACGATTACCATTTTCGGCGAAAAATTTCGTATATTTGCCCCTGTACAAAACATCAACAACTTTCCTGCGTGAATATTCCAAGATGAGGCAATTGATGGTATTACTATTGTGGTGTGTAGAAAAAATAACAAAGGGTATGAAATATTGACGGTACCGGTTTCATTATTTTGCCGAATCTCTAAAAACCGGGTTTCGGGTATCAACAAAATTTTACCTAAATATACCCCACATAGATATGTACACCATAAAATTTCAACACAAGCGGTAAGAAAGTGTAAATAAGTTAAAAAAAATTAAGGTTTTCCGGGTTTATATTTTATCAATATCTCCAAACCCGGATCTCGGGTATTAAAACTTTTTTACCTAAACATACTTCGTTCACATCTCTAGTCACGTTTTTAAAGTTCAAAAGAATCGTAGAATAATGGTGTGTAAATAAATAGTGTTGCAAACTTTTGCAAGTCATAAGAGTCAAAAATAGTTGACGGTTATCTGATGCACGGTTTATATTGTGCAGCGAGTATGTCAACCAAACCGGGTCTCGTGTATCAAAAAAATTTACTAGCTAACAGCTGCATATATCTACATATATTGTACAGAAATGTTAAATAAATGTATATTAACATTGACTGACCTCAATTATATATATTTGACTCGATCTTTTGACTATATCTTTTGAGGCATTATGTAAGACGAGTAACGGCGATGCACTTTAGATCCAATTTACCCTTCAATGTTCCTAACGAAAAGATATTTGCGTGATACCATGTTTAAAAAAAAATTTTTTTGCTCCAAAAAACCAAAGTTTGCCGGATTTCCCCATATATACATCATATTAGAAACTTCAAAAATAACAGTATTTCTCCACTATTTAATGGATGTTATTATACATATTATCCTCTTCAATCACTCTATCTATTAAAAAAACAGCATCAAAATCCGTTGCGTAGTTTTAAAGGTTTAAGCATTAAAAGGGACATAGGGACAGAAAAAGCGACTTTGTTTTATAGGATGTAGTGATTCAAAATTTGTTTATCTTCTTTTTATTTTTCGTGTGGGATCGACGCAGTCTAATATGCAGCAGGAAAAAAATTCAAAGGTTAAATAATATATGTAATACTCCCAATCGGACACTAATACGAGGATTTTTATACTCAGTTGAGTCAGAGCTCACAGGAGTATATAAGGGGTTGATGGATAACGTTGGTGTACATATAGAAAGGAATCGAGTTAGATATAGACTGCCATATATCAATATATATCAGGATCGATTGATCGTAGCCAGGTGTATCTGTCCGTCGTCGTCCGTCCGTCCGTTAACACGATAACTTGAGTAACTTTTGAGGTATCTGATGGGCTAGGCTTGTTATGCGAATGAAAGATGAGTGCTCCGGCCACGAAAGTGTTCTACCGGAACCCGCCTATGAAGCGAGAGGTAGAGGGCGCGGCCCCCACTCCGTTGGAAGGACCAGGTGAGGAGCGATTGAGCTCCCTGGTGTGACAATTGGCGCCGGTTGGCGGAGCGAAGGAGCGCACTGGCGCGCCTTGTTGGACGGCCATAACCGTTTAGACGGTAAGCGATCATAAGTAAGTAAGTAATCTTGATGAAATTTGGTATGTAGATTCCTGGGCACTCATCTCAGATCGCTATTTAAAATGAACGATATCGGACTATAACCACGCCCACTTTTTCGATATCGAAAATTTCGAAAAACCGAAAAAAAATGCGATAATTCATTGCAAAGGCGGTTAAAGCGATGAAACTTGGCAGATGGGTTGACGTTATGACACAGAATAGAAAATTAGTAAGATTTGGACAATGGGCGTGGCACCGCCACTTTTACAAGAAGGTAATTTAAAGTTTTGCAAGCTGTAATTGGCAGTCGTTGAGAGATATCATGATGAAATTTGGCAGGAACGCTACTACTATACTATATATGTGCTAAATAAAATTAGCAAAATTGGATGAAGAACACGCCCACTTTATAATTCAAATTTAAACAAAAAATTTAATATCTTACTGTATATAAGTAAATTAAGTCAAAATTCAACTCTGTAATGATATGATGCAACAAAATACAAAAATAAAAGAAATTTCAAAAATGGGCGTGGCTCCGCCCAGTTTCATTAGTTGTCTAGAATACTTGTAATGCCATAATTCGAACAAAACTTACCAATCCTTCTCAATGTTGGTAGGGACATAGACTCTATGACGGTAACTGTTCTCTGTGAAAATGGCGAAATCGGTGAAGCAACGCCCAGTTTTATTACACAGTCCACCGTCTGTCCTTCCGCTCGGCCGTTAACACAATAACTTGAGCAAACAAACGATATATCTTACTAAACTTAGCCCACCTACTTATCTGAACTCACTTTATCTTGGTATAAAAAATGGCCGAAATCGACCATAACCACGCCCACTTTATCGATATCGAAATTACGAAAATGAAAAAAATGCCATAATTCTATACCAAATACGAAAAAAGGGATGAAACATGGTAACTGATTGGTTATTGACGCAAAATATAACTTAGAAAAAACTTGTAAAATGGGTGTGACACCTACCATATTAAGTAGAAGGAAAATGAAAAAGTTTACAAGGCGAAATAACAGCCCTTGGAATCTTGGCAGGAATACTGTAGTGGTATTGCATATATAAATAAATTAGCAGACCCGACAGATGATTTCTAGATCACCTGGTCCACATTGGTCGATGTCGCGAGAACACCTCACATATACATCTAAGGGCCACTCGCTTTTAAAACCCTCATTAATACCTTTAATTTGATATCCATATCGTACAAACACATTCTAGAGTCACCCTGGCCCACCCTAATGGCGATATCTCGAAAAGGCGTTCACCTATAGACCTAATGCCCACTCCCTCTTAAATGCTCAGTAACACCTTTCGTTTGATACCCATATCGTACAAACATTCTAGAGTCACCTCTGCCACCCTAATGGCGATATCTCGAAAAGGCGTCCACCTATAGACCTAATGTCCACTCCCTCTTAAAATGCTCAGTAACACCTTTCGTTTGATACCCATATCGTACAAACATTCTAGAGTCACCCCTGGCCCACCCTATTGGCGATGTCTCGAAAAGCCTCCACCTATAGACCTAATGCCCACTCCCTCTTAAAATGCTCAGTAACACATTTCGTTTGATACCCATATCGTACAAACATTCTAGAGTCACCCCTGGCCCACCCTAATGGCGATATCTCGAAAAGGCGTCCACCTATAGACCTAATGCCCACTCCTCTTAAAATGCTCAGTAACACCTTTCGTTTGATACCCATATCGTACAAACTTCTAGTCACCCTTGGTCCACCTTTATGGCGATATCTCGAAAAGGCGTCCACCTATAGAACTAAGATTACTCCCTTTTAAAATACTCATTACCACCTTTCATTGATACCCATATCGTACAACACATTCTAGAGTCACCCTGGCACCCTAATGCGATATCTCTAAAAGGCGTCCACCTATAGACCTAATGCCCACTCCCTCTTAAAATGCTCAGTAACACCTTTCGTTTGATACCCATATCGTACAAACATTCTAGAGTCACCTGGTCCACCTTTATGGCGATATCTCGAAAAGCGTCCACATATAGAACTAAGGATTACTCCCTTTAAAATCTCATACCACCTTTCATTTGATACCCATATCGTACAAACACATTCAGAGTCACCCCTGGCCCACCCTATGGCGATATCTCGAAAAGACGTCCCCTATAGACCTAATGCCCACTCCCTCTTAAAATGCTCAGTAACACCTTTCGTTGATACCCATATCGTACAAACAATTCTAGAGTCACCCCTGGCCCACCCTAATGACGATATCTCGTAAAAGGCGTCCACTTATAGACCTAATGCCACTCCCTCTTAAAATGCTCAGTAACACCTTTCGTTTGATACCCATATCGTACAAACATTCTAGAGTCACCCTTGGTCCACCTTTATGGCGATATCTCGAAAAGGCGTCCACCTATAGAACTAAGGATTACTCCCTTTTAAAATACTCATTACCATCTTTCATTGATACCCATATCATACAAACACATTCTAGAGTCACCCCTGGCCCACCCTAATGGCGACATTTCGAAAAGGCGTCCACCTATAGACCTATTGCCCACTCCCTCTTAAAATGCTCAGTAAACACTTTTCGTTTGATACCCATATCGTACAAACAAATTCTAGAGTCAGCCTGGTCCACCTTATGGCGATATCCCTAAATGGCGTCCATCCATAGAACTATGGCCTACTCTCTCTTAAAATACTCTTTAATACCTTCCATTTGATACACATGTCATACAACCACATTCCAGGGTTCCCTAGGTTCATTTTCCTACATGGGATTTTCCTTATTTTGTCTCCATAGCTCTCAACTGAGTATGTAATGTTCGGTTGCACCCGAACTTAGCCTTCCCTACTTGTTAATATCTCAATACCTGCGCCACCTAGCGGCGTTTTTTCATATATCTCTTTCTATTCCTGTATGTATTATGTGTTCCAAATATGAACCAAATCGAACACAAATACGATTTTTTGAAATATTTCGATCCATGCGCCACCAATCGGAGTTTTTTCTTATTATTGCATTGTCATCGGGTTCTGAACCATATTCCAAGTTTCAAGCTTGTAGCTTATCGGGAAGTTACTTAAATTTCAATTACGAAATTCGTGCCGGCCAGCCAGACAGCCAGTGAAGTCAAGCTAAATAAAACCGTTTAAAAAAACAGACGCCGATGCCGTCTGGGTTATGGTGTTGAAATGTTTGTGGTTGTATTAGTACAGTGGTCACCAAAATGAAAACTGTGGCTGTGTGAGTAAAACTAAAAAATCATCTTAAGGCCGCGGCACAATGACATTTTTCATATAGATGCGTTTAGCACAAGCTTATACATCCAATAACATCGCCACAATCAACCAAGTTTGTAAATACGAAGGAAATTCAGACTTGGCAATTGAAGTTTATTACGCCTTGCCCATTCACATACACAATTTCGCGAACCACTGTTATAAAAATTCTCCCTATACAACAAAAATACTTGCTAATATATTTTGTGTCGTATTCGATTGTTATATTGCAGTTTGTAATTGCGAAAAATTTTAGAAAATTTACTAGCCAGTGGGAAAATAATTTCATTTGCAACAACCAATTATCGATACTTAGCATATACTTCACTTGACTTGAGAACTGTCACATACAGTTCTGTTAAATAACAAGTAAGGAAGGCTAAGTTCGGGTGAACCGAACATTACATACTCAGTTGAGAGCTATGGAGACAAAATAAGGAAAATCACCATGTTGTAAAAAGAACCTAGGGTAACCCTGGAATGTGTTTGTATGACATGTGTATAAAGAGGAAGGTAATAAGAGTTATTTTAAGAGGAAGTGGCGCCATAGTTCTATAGATGGACGCCATTTAGGGATCATCGCCATAAAGGTGGACCAGGGCTGACTCTAGAATTGTTTGTACGATAGGTATCAAAGAAGGGTATGACATTTTAAAAGGGCGTGGGGCCTAGTTCTATAGGTGGACGCCTTTCGAGATATCGCCATAGATGACCAGGGTGACTCTAGAATTGTTTGTACGATATGAGTATCAAAGAAAGGATGTTAATGAGTATTTTAAGAGGCGTGGGCCTAGTTCTATCTGTGGACGCCGTTTCGAGATATCGCCATAAAGATGGATCAGGGGGACTCTAGATTTGTTGACCATATGAGTATACGAATTGTTAAGCGTATTTAAGGGGTGGGGCATAGTTCTATAGGTGGAGCCACCGACGGGAATCGTTCTCCAATGGAAGTTTGGTGACACCGTTCGAATTGTTGCGAGATGGGCACTACGAAAGATCTGTTCAGTTACCGTGGCAGTACGCGCACTTCGTTCATGTGGCCACCGCCCCCCCCCCCCTTTCGCACGACACTGTGTGACCACATAAAGGTGGGCCAGGGTGATTTAGGAGTTTTTTGTACAAATGGTACAAATGAACGGTGTAATTAGTATTTTAAAAGAGGAGTTGGGCCTTAGTTCTATATTGGACGCCTTGAGATATTCGCATAAAGATGGACCAGGGGTGGACTCTAGATTGTTGACAATATGAGTATCAAATGAAAGGTGTGAATGAGTATTTAAGAGGGCGTGGGCCTTAGTTATTATGGGACGCCTTTTCGAGATACCGCCATAAAGATGGACCACGGGTGACCTAGAATTGTTTATACTATATGGGTATCAAATGAAAGGTTGTTCATGAGTTTATTTAAAAGGGAGTGGGCCCTTTTTAGGTCTATAGTTGTGGACGCCCTTTTGGTATATAGCCTTTGTTAAGAAAAGTCAGACCCAGGGTTGACCTAGAATGGTTTGTACGATATGGGGTTATAAATCAAATTTAGAGTCACCCTTGTCCACCTTTAGCGATATCTCGAAAAAGGCGTCCTCCACATATAGAAACTAAGGCCCACTCCCTCTTAAAATACTCATTAACACCTTTCATTTGATACCCATATAGTACAAACACAATTTCTAGAGTCACCCCTGGTCCATCTTTATGGCGATATCTCGAAAAGGCGTCCACCATATAGAACTAAGGCCCACGCCCTTTTAAATACTCATTAACACCTTTCATTTGATACTCATATTGTACAAACAAATCCTAGAGTCACCCCTGGTCACACCTTTATGGCGATATCTCGAAAAGGCGTCCACATATAGAACTAAGGCCCACGCCTTTTAAAATACTCATTAACACCTTTCATTTGATACTCATATTGTACAAACAAATTCTAGAGTCACCCCTGGTCCACTTTATGGCGATATCTCGAAAAGGCGTCCACTATAGAACTAGGCCCACGCCCTTTTAAAATACTCATTAACACCTTTCATTTGATACTCATATTGTACAAACAAATTCTAGAGTCACCCCTGGTCCATCTTTATGGCGATATCTCGAAAAGGCGTCCACATATAGAACTAAGGCCACTCCTCTTAAAATACTCATTAACACCTTTCATTTGATACTCATATTGTACAAACAAATTCTAGAGTCACCCCTGGTCCATCTTTATGGCGATATCTCGAAAAGGCGTCCACCTATAGAACTAAGGCCCACGCCCTTTTAAAAATAGTCATTAACACCATTCATTTGATACCCATATCGTACAAACAATTCTAGAGTCAGGCCTGGTCCACCTTTATGGCGATATCCCTAAATGGCGTCCATCTATAGAACTATGGCCCACTTCCTCTTAAAATACTCTTCAATACCTTCCATTTTATACACATGTCATACAAACACATTCCAGGGTTACCCTAGGTTCTTTTTACAACATGGTGATTTTCCCTTACTTTGTCTCCACAGCTCTCAACTGAGTATGTAATGTTCGGTTACACCCGAACTTAGCTTCCTTACTTGTTATTTAACAGAACTGTAAGTGACAGTTCTCAAGTCAAGTCAAGTCTATGCTAGTATCAGTAATGGGCCCTTAAGGGTGTTGGCATACTTTGCAAGTGAAATTATTTTTCCGCACTGGCTGGTAAATTTTCTAAAATTTTCGCAATTAAAAACTGCAATCTAACAATCGAATACGACACAAAGTATATTAGCAAGTATTTTTGTTGTATAGGGAGAATTTTTAACAGTGCTTCGCGAAATTTTGTATGTGAATGGGCAAGGCGTAATAAACTTCAATTGCCAAGTCTGAATTTCCATCATATTTACAAACTTGGTTGTTTGTGTGGCGATGTTATTGGAATGTATAAGCTTGTGCTAAACGCATCTATATGAAAAATGTTATTGTGCCGGCGACCTTGAGATGATTTTAATTTTACTCACACAGCCACAGTTTTCATTTTGGTGACCACTGTATTAATACAACCACAAACGTTTCAACAACATAACCCAGACGGCGTCGGCGTCTATTTTTTTAAAACGGTTTTATTTATCTGACTTCACTGGCTGTCTGGCTGGCCGGCACGAATTTTGTAATTGAAATTTAAGACACTTCCCGATAAGCTACAGGCTTGAAACTTGGAATTAGTTCAGAATCCGATGACAATGCAATAATAAGAAAAAACTTCGATAGGTGGCGCATGGATCGAAAATATTTCAAAAAATCGTATTTGCAGTCCGATTTGGTCATATTTGGAACACATAATACATACATGAATTGAAAAGCGATATATGATCGCCGCCAGTGGCGCAAGGATTGATGATATTAACAAGTAGGGAAGGCTAAGTTCGGGTGCACACGCGAACATTTACATACTCAGTGAGAGCTATGGAGACAAATAAGGAAAATCACCATGTAGGAAAATGAACCTAGGGAACCCTGGAATGTGGTTGTATGACAGTGTATCAAATGGAAGGTATTAAGGAGTATTTTAGAGAGAGTAGGCCATAGTTCTATGGATGGGACGCCATTTAGGGATATCGCCATAAAGGTGGACCAGGGCTGACTCTAGAATTGTTTGTACGATATGGGTATCAACGAAAGTGTTACTGAGTATTTTAAGAGGGAGTGGGCATAGTCTATAGGTGGACGCCTTTTCGAAATGTCGCCATTAGGGTGGGCCATGGGTGACCTTAGAATGTGTTTGTATGATATGGGTATCAAATGAAAGATGTAATGAGTATTTTAAAAGGGAGTAATCCTTAGTTCTATAGGTGGACGCCTTTTCGAGATATCGCCATAAGGTGGACCAAGGGTGACTCTAGAATGTTTGTACGATATGGGTATCAAACGAAAGGTGTTATCTGAGCATTTTAAGAGGGAGTGGGCATTAGGTGTATAGGTGGACGCCTTTTCGAGATATCGCCATTAGGGTGGGCCAGGGGTGACTCTAGAATGTGTTTGTACGATATGGGTATCAAACGAAAGTGTTACTGAGCATTTTAAGAGGGAGTGGGCATTAGGTCTATAGGTGAACGCCTTTTCGAGATATCGCCATTAGGGTGGGCCAGGGGTGACTCTAGAATGTTTGTACGATATGGGTATCAAATGAAAGGTGGTAATGAGTATTTTAAAGGGAGTAATCCTTAGTTCTATATGTGGACGCCTTTTCGAAATATCGCCATAAAGGTGGACCAAGTGACTCTAGAAGGTTTGTACGATATGGGTATCAAACGAAAGGTGTTACTGGAGCATTTTAGAGGGAGTGGGCATTAGGTCTATAGGTGGACGCTTTCAGAGATATCGCCATTAGGGTGGGGCCAGGGTGACTCTAGAATGTGTTTGTACGATATGGGTATCAAATGAAAGGTGGTAATGAGTATTTTAAAAGGGAGTAATCCTTAGTTCTATAGGTGGACGCCTTTTCGAGATATCGCCATAAAGGTGGACCAGGGTGACTAGAATGTTTGTACGATATGGGTATCAAACGAAAGGTGTTACTGAGCATTTAAGAGGGAGTGGGCATTAGGTCTATAGGTGGACGCCTTTTCGAGATATCGCCATAGGGTGGGCCAGGGGTGACTCTAGAATGTTTGTACGATATGGGTATCAAACGAAATGTGTTACTGAGCATTTTAAGAGGGAGTGGGCATTAGGTCTATAGTGGAGGCCTTTTCGAGACATCGCCAATAGGGTGGGCCAGGGGTGACTCTAGAATGTTTGTACGATATGGGTATCAAACGAAAGGTGTTACTGACATTTTAAGAGGGAGTGGACATTAGGTCTATAGGTGGACGCCTTTTCGAGATATCGCCATTAGGGTGGGCCAGAGGTGACTCTAGAATGTTTGTACGATATGGGTATCAAACGAAAGGTGTTACTGAGCATTTTAAGAGGGAGTGGGCATTAGGTCTATAGGTGAACGCCTTTTCGAGATATCGCCATTAGGGTGGGCCAGGGGTGACTCTAGAATGTGTTTGTACGATATGGATATCAAATTAAAGGTATTAATGAGGGTTTTAAAAGCGAGTGGCCCTTAGATGTATATGTGAAGGTGTTCTCGCGACATCGACCAAAATGTGGACCAGGTGATCTAGAAAATCATCTGTCGGGTTCTGCTAATTTATTTATATATGCAATACCACTAACAGTATTCCTGCCAAGATTCCAAGGGCTGTTAATTTCGCCTTGTAGAACTTTTTCATTTTCTTCTACTTAATATGGTAGGTGTCACACCCATTTTACAAAGTTTTTTCTAAAGTTATATTTTGCGTCAATAAACCAATCCAGTTACCATGTTCATCCCTTTTTTCGTATTTGGTATAGAATTATGGCATTTTTTTTCATTTTTCGTAATTTTCGATATCGATAAAGTGGGCGTGGTTATGGTCGGATTTCGGCCATTTTTATACCAAGATAAAGTGAGTTCAGATAAGTAGGTGGGCTAAGTTTAGTAAAGATATATCGTTGTTTGCTCAAGTTATTGTGTTAACGGCCGAGCGGAAGGACAGACGGTGGACTGTTGTATAAAAACTGGGCGTTGCTTCCACCGATTTCGCCCATTTTCACAGAGAACAGTTACCGTCATAGAGTCTATGTCCCTACCAAATTTGAGAAGGATTGGTAAAGTTTTGTTCGAATTATGGCATTAAAAGTATTCTAGACAAACTAAATGAAACTGGGCGGAGCCACGCCCATTTTGAAATTTCTTTTATTTTTGTATTTTGTTGCATCATATCATTACAGGAGTTGAATTTTGACTTAATTTACTTATATACAGTAAAGATATTAAATTTTTTGTTAAAATTTGAATTAAAAAAAATTTTTTTTAAAAAGTGGGCGCGTTCTTCATCCAATTTTGCTAATTTTTATTTAGCACATATATAGTAATAGTAGTAGCGTTCCTGCCAAATTTCATCATGATATCTTCAACGACTGCCAAATTACAGCTTGCAAAACTTTTAATTACCTTCTTGTAAAAGTGGGCGGTGCCACGCCCCATTGTCCAAAATCTTACTAATTTTCTATTCTGTGTCATAAACGCCAACCCATCTGCCAAGTTCATCGCTTTAACCGCCTTTGGGCAATGAATTATCGCATTTTTTCGGTTTTTCGAAATTTTCGATATCGAAAAAGTGGGCGTGGTTATAGTCCGATATCGTTCATTTTAAATAGCGATCTGAGATGAGTGCCCAGGAATCTACATACCAAATTTCATCAAGATTACTTACTTACTTAATTGGCGCTTAACCGTCTAAACGGTTATGGCCGTCCAACAAGGCGCGCCAGTCGCTCCTTCGCTCCGCCAACCGGCGCCAATTGGTCACACCAAGGGAGCTCAAATCGCCCTCCACCTGGTCCTTCCAACGGAGTGGGGGCCGCCCTCTACCTCTGCTTCCATAGGCGGGTTCCGGTAGAAACACTTTCTTGGCCGGAGCATCATCTTTCATTCGCATAACATGGCCTAGCCATCAAGATACTCAAAATTTACTCAAGTTATCGTGTTAACGGACGGACGGACGGACGGACGGACGGACATGGCTCAATCAAATTTTTTTCGATCCTGATTATTTTGATATATGGAAGTCTATATCTATCTCGATTCCTTTATATATGTACAACCAACCGTTATCCAATCAAACTTAATATACTCTGTGAGCTCTGCTCAACTGAGTATAAAAATACTCGTATTAGTGGTCCGATTGGGAGTATTACATATATTATTTAAACTTTGAATTTTTTTCCTGCTGCATATTAGACTGCGTCGATCCCGCACGAAAAATAAAAAGAAAATAAAAAGAAAATAAAAAAAATTTTAAATCACTACATCCTATAAAACAAAGTCGCTTTTTCTGTCCCTATATCCCTTTGCATGCTTAAACCTTTAAAACTACGCAACGGATTTTGATGCGGTTTTTTAATAGATAGAGTGATTGAAGAGGATAATATGTATAATAACATCCATAAATAGTGGAGAAATACTGTTATTTTCGAAGTTTCTAATGTGATGGATTTATGGGATCCGCCAAACTTTGGTTTTTTGGGAGAAAATAAATTTTTTTTAAACATTGTATCACGCAAATATCTTTTTGTAGGAGCATTGAGGGGTAAATTGGAGCTATAGTGCATCGCCGTTACTCGTCTTACATAATGCCTCAAAAAGATATAGTCAAAGATCGAGCAAAATATATATAAATTGAGTTCGCAATGTTAAATATACATTATTTAACATTTCTGTACAATATATGTAGATATATGCAGCTGTTAGCTAGGTAAAATTTTTTGTATACACGAGACCCGGTTTGGTTGATATCGCTGAAAATATAAAACGAATAAACCGTCAACTATTTTTACTGCAAAGTTTGCAACACTTTTATTTTAACACCTTTCTACCGATTCTTTTGAAACTTTAAAAACGTATAGATATGTGAACGAAGTATGTTTAGGTAAAAACGTTTTAATACCCGAGATCCGGATTTGGAGATATTGATAAAAATATAAACCCGGAAAACCTTAATTTTTTTTACTTATTTAAACACTTCTTAACCGATTGTGTTGAAATTTTATCGGGATGTACATATCTATGTGGATATATTTAGGTAAAATTTTGTTGATACCCGAAACCCGGTTTTAGAGATATCGGCACAAATATGAAACCGGGTAACCGTCAAATATTTCATACCCGTTTGTTGATTTTTTCTACACACCACAATAGTATACCATCAATTGCCTCATCTTGGAATATTCACGCAAGGAAAGTTGTGTGATGTTTGTACAGGGGGCAAATATACGAAATTTTCGCCGAAAATTGGCAATCGTCAAAAAGTGTAGAAAAATTTTTTTTATTTTTGTACCAAACTTGTGTTTCTTTTCATTTACTTTAAATAAAACCTGGTTTATTGCGATTCGGCTCACGGTTGACTGGAGGGAACGGCGGTGCGCAACCTCAAGCGTACAATGAGCGGGAAAGCCGCAACACTGAAGTACGGCTCAGTTCACGTCTAATCTGAATGACGATGTCTCACATTGGTTAAAAATTTTTGCGAGCTATCACGTTTCAACTCAGATCCGTTTGCTACCACTGTTCTGTGCTGATTGACTCCTGTCCTGCTGTCTTCGCCCTATTACAGACGATACGTTGATGATTTGGCTCGTTAGACCACGTGTTGCGACCGTGCTGTTACGATCGGTCGTGTGCGGTAGAAGCTTAGTTGTGGGTTAGTATGACTTAAGCTGGAGACATTGGTGCTTATCGGTAACCGTATCGGTAACCTTATAACAGCTGATTCGACCAACCTTATGAGAATCAATGCAATCGATTATTGGTGCCGCTAAGGTCGTAACCGTATCGTAGCCAACCAATTGGGTTTTGGTTTACCGTCGTAACGATAAACAGCTGATTACGTTAGCGATACGGACACAGCGATACGACATACGGCACCAATGACTCCGGCTTTAGGTATCTTGCTGTTTGATGTTGCCGTTGAAGTTGGTATGATCTGTTTTATTGTGTTGTGTATGGTGTGCTGACTTGATGTAGGCTGTAGGCATAATCTGCCGGTTGTGAGATTGTATTGCTGGCTTCGCTCAGCCTAAGGTTGGGTTATAATGTTATGTGTTGCTTGCTTCGCTCAGCCTTACATGCCAAACTAATAAACCGCACTGCGTTTTTTTTAGCGCACGCAAACAACCGGCGTTTTTTGCCCGAACCCAAATAAGTGTTGGGACAATGTAAAGCGTGTGTGCAAACGTCAAATCTAAATGTCACGCAGAACAAAAATTGGAAACCGAGTTAGGTTTTCACGCAGCAAATTCAATTTGGGTTGCTCTCATACAAGTTGTATGTGCATGAGAAATTTTTGACAGAAAATGACTTGCGTACGTTTATATTAGGTTGGCATGTTAAGTTGCCGTGATAATCCTGTGTGGGCCAAATTTGATGTCAACATTTGGTCCTCACAGTGCTTGTATCTCTTAAAAGAGAAAAAGTCAGTCTCACGAGTGGCATATTAACTGAACAATGCCTTCTAGCGTCATAGGCTTATAAGTTAGGCCTCGTCAGTAACCGCATGTGTAGGAAGTGCGAGCTGCAGAAAGAAACGGTTGGGCACGTTGTGCGTTTATGTCCTGCGCTCGCCAAATCAAGGCTGTAGCTACTAGGAGCGGCAGAGTTGCCAAATATGTAGGCAGCAATTAAGCTAGGTCTTATGCAACTTCTCGTAAAATAGCTAATAGAACGGAGTTATTCTGTAACAGAAGTCCTGGTACCTGATTGAGGTTCTTCCGTTTGGTAGTCTCAAATTCTAGTAACTCTATGAACACATTCTACTCCATGTGAGGTATTTATTGACCAGCCAGTTCAGCCCAACCTAAATATGCTGAAACGTTTATTTAAATTCGCTTTTATTATTATTAGGTGATGTGTACAAAACTTTTGCGCATTTTTTTGGAATATTTTTGCCTTTATTAAACTTGAAAAAGCCCGTCAAAAATGCCAGCGCTAAAAACAGCTTTTTGTTGGAATAGAATGACAGCCCACTTTTTCCCCACCTTCAACTCCCCTCAATAATTACATTTAAGGTACGTTGAGTATTACCAAATAGCAACCGGACGCGTAAAGTTGTCCAGGCTTTAAATTAATAAGAAACGAATACGGAAACTTACATCAACAACCCTACGCAAATAAAAAAAACCTGAAATGATTCAAATTTTGTATTGATGCGCACATTTTCCTAAATACAAAGAAATAGCCCGAAAACAAGTTAACAAGGTGGATCTCACTTTTCAATTGAATTTAGTGTCAGGCTCGCCAGCAACGATGCGGAAGTTTGTTATAGTAATTCTAATAAATAATAAATGTTAATTAAAAATGGATGAAACACCTTTTTTTTGTTAAAATGTACAACCATTTTTTTAAATCCACAGGCAAAGGTACATACCGTTGCTTCCTTGCAAAAATGTCCCATGTGAAAGATTTCAGTTTTCCGCAAAATCTAAAGTAATGACTTCAAATCAAACATGTTGCTATACGACTTGTTGTTGTTCAAAATTTCCCCAATTGCTTTTGTATGTATCTTTGCATGCACGACAGGTATGGATTGTTGTTGGCATGATTTTGCATTTTTCTACCTAAGAAGAGCAATAACTAACCATGTATGTAGTTGTTGTTGTTCGGTTGTACGGTAATTAACCGCCTCCGCTGACCAACGGGAAAGTCACGTATACCATATACTATGGAGTCTTTGTTTGGACGACAACCTCGAAAAAAAGAACCTGTGTACTTCCAAAAATTAGAATGGTTATGCAGGCTAGCAATGCATAGCTAGACGCGAGCCCTGGAAACACCCTTGACGGCTGCACTGTACGCCATTCTGGCACCTTCCACCTATAAACCTTTTGGCAATGAACATAGCGTTAACAACTGCAATAAGGCTCAGTGCCTCAGGCAGCTTGTGAGCGCAGACCATACGGCCATAGTAGTATAAGCGTCATCAATTACATGACGAACAAACTATCTTATACCGTATTTGTGCTTGGAAGGTGCTCTTAAAGCCACATCAGAGGTAGATGGTTGACGCAAGGCTGCTGAAATTGCGACGAGGCGACACAGTGTGTACGCCGATGGTGTCAAAATAGTGGAAGTAGTATGATCTGCGGTATCTATGCTGATCTGGAAATAAATAGATCCCACAAGCTTCCAGATCACGGTAGCGGTTTTCAGGCGGAAGTAACATCCTTTACTAAAGCATCAGACACACAACTTTTATATTGACAGCCAAGCAACATTAAGGTAATAATCTCGTATAGCACAGCAACTAAAAGTGTGTTAGAGTGTAAGCAACCCTGGAAAGAATCGGGATAGGGAGAAGTATATTTTATATTGGTCTCAGGGCATATGTGTATAGATGGGAATGGAAAACGGATAAAATAGCTAAAAATAGCGCATTCCTTGAAGCTTTATCCGCAGACATCCCAATTAGATTGGCAGATTAAGAGAAGGCGATAGTTACACATGATCGAACAAGCGAGAAAAGCGTGGACCGAAGCCAGGGCCTTCTATCATTAAAAAGAGCGCGACTGTAGACTTATGACAGGCCATTGCATTCTGGCTTGGTTAGTGATAGCAGATGTAAGAAGTGCCGGCTATAAGAGGAAATGATATAGCACTACTGGGTTTTGATAAAGAATTTTCAATTTGGTCGTAAAAAGGTTCTGGTAACATTACGGATATACTGACTATGTGAGGTCCTCAAGCACCGACCAGTTCAATCTAACTTACGATTGTTAGATAATAATAGAGAAAACGATTGGCACCCATTTTATGTCGACTTAAGAGGTCTACTGCCTGCAACCAAATATATTTTTCAACTTTTGTGTTCCATTTTAATTTTGTTTTTCTTTTTTATACTCAGCTGAGCAGAGCTCACCTAGTATATTAACTTTGTTCACATAACGATAATCCGTAATGACATAAACCAATCGATATATATATAGACTTCTATATATTCAAAATGATCTGGGCGAAGAAAGAAATTCATTTAGCCATGTCCATCCGTCCGTCCGTAAACACGATAACTTGAGTAAATTTTGAGGTATCTTGATGAAATTTAGTATGCAGGTTCCTGGGTGCTCATCTCAAATAGCTATTTAAATTGAACGAAATCGGACTATAACCACGCCCACTATTTCGATATCGAAATTTCGAAAAGCAGAAAAAGTGCGATAATTCATTACCAAAGACGGATAAAGCGATGAAACTTGGTAGGGGGTTGACCTTATAACACAAAATAGAAAATTAGAAAAATTTGGCTCTACTTTTAATGCCATAAGTCGAACAAAAATTTACCAATCCTTGTGAAATTTGGTAGGTGCATAGATTCTATGACGATAACTGTTTTCTGTTAAAAATGGGCGAAATCGTTGAAGCCACGCCCATTTATTATACACAGTCGACCGTCTGTCCTTCCGCTCGGCCGTTAACACGATAACTTGAGCAAAAATTGATATATCTTTACTAAACTTAGTTCACGTACTTATCTGAACTCACTTTATCTTAATATAAAAAATAGCCGAAATCCGAGTATGACCACGCCCACTTTTTCGATATCGAAAATTACGAAATCCATAACTCTGTACAAATATGAAAAAAGAGATGAAGCATGGTAATTGGATTGGTTTATTGACCCCAAAATATAACTTTAGAAAAAACTTTGTAAAATGGGTGTGACACCTACCATATTAAGTAGAAGAAAATGAAAAAGTTCTGCAGGGTGAAATCAAAAGCCCTTGGAATCTTGGCAGGAATACTCTTCGTGGTATTACCTATATAAATAAATTAGCGGTACCCGACAGATGATGTTCTGGGTCACCCTCGTCCACATTTTGGTCGATATCTCGAAAACGCCTTCACATATACAACTAAGGGCCACTCCCTTTTAATAATTTTAATTTGATACCCATATCGTACAAACACATTCTAGAGTCACCCCTGGTCCACCCTTATTGCGATATCTCGAAAAGGCGTCCACCTATAGAACTCTTTAATACCTTCCATTTGAAACCCATGTCATACAAACACATTCCAGGGTTACCTAGGTTCATTTTGCTAAATGGTGATTTTCCCTTATTTTGTCTCCAAAGCTCTCAGCTGAGTATGTAATGTTCGGTTACACCCCAAATTAGCCTTCCTTACTTGTTTATACTAACACCGAGAGCTTTTTTTGTTAGTTGCAGTATGTAAGTACTCATCTATAGGAGTGTATATGAGAGATATTAGAAAATCGTAACAATGAAATGTGTACCATTAATTGGCATCGCTTCGATGAAAATCAACTATTGTTCATGGTTGTACATGGCGCTTGATTAATATTGATTTATGTGAAAAATAAAAAAAATATTAATTTTGTTCAACAGAAAGAAGTGAGTTGAAAATTTATTCAGATATTAATGCATAAAATTGGCGACTGGAAAGAAAATTAATGATGAGCCTGTTGGTTTGATGGGTTTGATGGGTTTGTGGGTTCTTTCTACCACAACTGGCGCCCGACCAGGGACCAATTCAAAGTTATCATATGTGACCCGGCCTATAAAAAGGTGGCTTATGACTCAAAAAAGAAATTGCGGAAACAGCTGTTAAAGATAAGCAATGAATTTCTTCAGTTTCTTAGTAGTTATCTTTTTTTGTTTAGTCATAAGCCACCTTTCCATAGGCCGGGTCACATATAGTAAACGTTTTATCAAATATATGTCTAAAATATGACTTAGTCATCAAAAAGATATAAACTTGCTGTGGGTTGTTGCTGTTGTTGTAGCGATAAGGACACTGCCCGAAGGCTTTGGGGAGTGTTTTCGATGTTGATGGTCTTTGCCGGATGCAAATAAGGCACGTTCGGGTAACAAGCACCATTAGGATACCAGCCCGACCATCTTGGAACGATTTAGCATGACCACATGAAAACTTCTAGGCCATCCCGACTCCCACCTTTAGATGCACGAAGAAATTGGTGGTCAGAGCTTCGGCTGCTAAAGAAACTGGAGTCGTCACGGGTAGGTGAGATTTACAATTGGGTTGGAGAAGCTATAAATTGCACTGCCAACCCCTTGAAAGGGTTTCGCTACTCAACTACTTCAATCAATTTGGTATTTGAGTCGGCTCTTACGACAGGCATACCTGCCGCGAGTATATATGCTAAGCCCCCTGGGGTACTTGTTGTGGGTCATGGCGTCAAGTAAACGCAAAAGCCAACAACTCTAAGGCGCTGCTACATGAAGATCATAATGAAAATAATGACAGCACCAACCATCACAATACTAGAGCAAAGACCACTTAATAGGCCGAGCAAAAGACAAATACTTAAGTTATAGGTTTGCCCAAACGAAGAAAATGAAAGTCAGTGTCGAACCCTCGTTATGTCGATTCTGAAGGGCTTGTGTTTTGTGGCGCGTTTGTTGCTACAAACAAACTCAATTTATGCGTCAGACTCTATATGAAAAAAAGTTCTTTTACTTAGTTATAACGTTATAGCTATAATACTGTACTTTCGCCCATTCACTCTACACTTCTACTTCTCCATTTTCTTTTCCTTACTTAGTTCTTATAACTAAAAATGCCCTCTAACTCTCCTCTGCTTTTTTTTCCTCTTCATGCTATGATCTCTTATTCCTATCTCCTTCTCCCATTACTTCTCTAGCTTCATATCAAACAACGAATACGATTTATTCAAAAATTCCAACTTTGCCGGCTTCCCGAAAAAAGTATCCCAAATATAAATTAAAAATGTGATATCTACCTAATTTTCAGCAAACAGCATCATAAGTAAGATTTTCTGTAATAAGTCGATTCTTGGCGCACTTACCAGAAGAAAAATGGTTCAAATATTATGCTAGACAAAACGTTTTGGATGTATTCCTGTGCCGAATTTCAAGCATATCTCACCATAGATAATTTGTTTAGAAAGGTCAGTCTACTTGTGCGGTCCCTGATCCTTAATCTAGCCGAAGATCTACCCATGTAACAAATTTCATGAAGATAGAATCGTTTTGAAAAGGTCACTCCCTGTTTCAGAAAATAAGGATATCCAAAAAAAAAGCTTAAAACAATTTGCTCCAGTTGTGTCATTTCTTCAAGCGAATCGGATGTTTAGTTTCGAAGTAGTCACGAATTATTCTGAAAAAATATGAACGTCATACCCCCACGGCAATATATGAATTTCATTGGAATGGCAGTGGCCAGCTGTCGAAAGTTGGAGTCACCAACTGAGAAAGCCTGGCAGGATCACCACCAAGAACCTTGCTGGAGTCAACAAATAACCAAATGCATATTTTACATTCCATTTAGGATATACAAACACATTTAAATTTTTTATATATAGAAGAAGTTTTTAACCCAAAATATACAAATGTTACGCATACGCACCGGTACCCGTCCTCTCAGGTGGTATAAATATGTTTTGCGTGTATTTGGTTGGCTTTTAAATAAAAATGGTGTCGCTGTGAACATTGGTGTTGTTGTGCTATTATTCTAGACAGCATTGTTAAATAAGATAGTTATTCACTTGCGTTTTCGTCCAACATAAACAGATGCATTTGTTCATCAGATATCTGACGATAAAAGTAAGTTTTTATTATATTCAATAGCAACTTCACCACTATCAAAATGATTCATGGAATTTAATACCATTGTGCATTATTTACTTTGAATTTCATTTAAAATTATTGCGAATATTAAAGCGCTATCAACCAGCTATTCTAATTACTAAGCGGTTACTTACATACCTTGCTTTACCACTGTTACCTTAGTTAAGTTTACGATTGGAATGTGTTTCAGCGTTTGTGACAAGGGCGTTATTACTCCATGCAGAAAAATCCAAATTAGTCAGCAACATTCTAGTTCATTGACTATAATTTTCTGATGTTATTCATACGGGAGTGCCCCTAAATCCCCAAACACAGAATCCCCAACTGAAAAAAAACGCCAAATACATACCCCAAATTTAAAATCCCATAACAAAATCCCCAACACAAAATCCGGTGTTTATCTGCAATGCAATGAATTTTGAATTTTTTTTGTTATGTTAATACTATATTAATTGTATTTGTAAGTTATTGCGTTGCACTGTATTTCTTTAATGTGCCCATTAAATATTTGTGAAATCATTAATACTGAAGTGTTAGTCTGGAAATAGAATAAATATAACTATTCTTTTCCTGTGTGAAAATCATTCAATTTGAATGTTTTCACACAGAAAATGGGGATTTCGTGTTGGGGATTTTGATTATGGGATTTTGATTTGGGGATTTTGATTTGGGGATTTAGATTTTGGGATAAAGGGGGTAACCCTATTCATACCAGTTAGTATTTGAATAATTCATTCGACTATAATTTCATCTGTCAGCCTCGACGAAATACGCGAGTGCTTCCTGTAGCCAATTTTCAATACATACTTCAATTGACATGCTGCATATCATCCAAATCAACGGACACATAAACACAAGCATGACGAGTTGACTCTCAACGTTACCACAACATAGGTTAAATAAGCCATTGAAAAGGCCAAGCCTTCCATAACAATAGTCCCAGACGGAAAACCTATGCCTATGCCAAAACACCTTGGCCATGAGAGCATCAGCATATGTTTTCTACTTGTCGTTTAAAAGCCTTTGCCATTCCAGGCGGCCGCCGTGGTGTGATGGTAGCGTGCTCCGCCTACCACACCAAGGATCCTTGGGTTCACGCCCGGGCAAAGCAGCATCAAAAATTTTAGAAAGAAATTTTTTCAATTAGAAGAAAATTTTTCTAAGCGGGGTCGGCGTGTTTGGCAAGCACTCCGAGTGTATTTCTGCCATAAAAAGCTCTCAGTGAAAACTGATCTGCCTTGCAGATGCCGTTCGGAGTCAGCAAAAACAAGTAGGTCCCGTTCCGCCAATTTGTAGATAAAAATTAAAAGGAGCACGAAGCAAATTGGAAGAGAAGCTCGGCCTAAATCTCTTTGGAGGTTATCGCGCCTTACATTTGTTTTTTCCAGAATAACGGAGAATGGTAAGGATAAGCGGGGCTGCGCTGGCTAGGCCAGTGTTATGCGAATGAAAGATGATGCTCCGGCCAAGAAAGTGTTTCTATCGGAACCCGCCTACGGAAGCAGAGGTATAGGGCGGGCCCCCACTCCGTGGAAGGACCAAGTAGAAAACGGTTTAAACTCCCTTGGTGTGACCAATTGGCGCCGGTTGGCGGAGCGAAGTAGCGACTGGGCGTGCCTTGTTGGACGGCCATAACCGTTTAGACGGTTAAGCGCCAATTAAGTAAGAAATAAGGTAAGGATAAGCCCACTACCAAAGACCGGAAATCCAGCCATCAACTACCAACATTAATCTTTTAATCAGTAACGAAAACGTTTAAAGCAATTATGATTCCCTCATTTAAACGAAATTCTTCGGTTATCCAGCATCATCATGACTTCCGTAAAGTGCATATCACTATCACCATTCTGAACTCCATTAACACTCATCATAAGACGGTGCTAGTGCAGCTGCACAGTCAACCACGACTGGCTCGTTCCTTCTCCGTTAGAAAGATAGATAATTTTTTAGGATGGCACTGCGACGATTTGTCTTTTGTGCCCTCATCCAAGCTGACTTCCTTGATGAACCCTCTTGGCTTGAGGGTTTTAATTTGGGAATTTTCTGCCCATGGTCAACCCATAAACTTAGGCTTGCGTCTTGAGATTGCGTCACATTCAAGGAGGATATGGTCCGCCCTATCCGCTGATCGATCACAAAATTGGTAAGTGGTTATTCAGTCACTTTTTTGTATTTATATATATGTACGTATTTCTATTAAAATTTATTACAAAATATAATGTATTGAAGTGATAAATTTTAAAGTGATATATGTATGTGTATATATTAGGGCGGGTCGATTTAAAAATCGCTCATTGCTCTGTGAAAATCGTATTCTAGGGATCAAAATAAGAACCTTGCCGAAGGAACCAGACCTCTAAAATGAATTCTGATGTCCCCCCCTTTGGGTCGAACTTTGGGTAGGGGCAATTTCAATTCTACCTGCTGTGTCTTGTGGTGGCTTAAAAAAACAACACAAGCAATTTTACGATCTGCAATTGTGTCACAGTGATACCTTCATTTTTTAAAACGGTTGAATAAAAAAACCCACACAACTATGTTTACGACATGCAAATGCATCACAGTGATACCTTGGTTTTAAAAGGGGGTTGTAAAAACGCTAATTCTAATAATTTTTATACTCAGTTGAGCAGAGCTCACAGAGTATATTAACTTTGATTGGATAACGGTTGGTTGTACATATATAAAGGAATCGAGATAGATATAGACTTCCATATATCAAAATAATCAGGATCGAAAAAAATTTGATTGAGCCATGTCCGTCCGTCCGTCCGTCCGTCCGTTAACACGATAACTTGAGTAAATTTTGAGGTATCTTGATGAAATTTGGTATGTCAGGTTCCTGAGTACACATCTCAGATCGCTATTTAAAATGAACGATATCGGACTATAACCACGCCCACTTTTTCGATATCGAAAATTTCGAAAAACCGAAAAAGTGCGATAATTCATTACAAAAGACAGCTAAAGCGACGAAACTTGGTAGATGAGTTGAACTTATGACGCAGAATAGAAAATTAGTAAAATTTTGGACAATGGGCGTGGCACCGCCTACTTTTAAAAGAAGGTAATTTAAAAGTTTTGCAAGCTGTAATTTGGCAGTCGTTGAAGATATCTTGATGAAATTTGGCAGGAACGTTACTTCTATTACTATATGTACGCCTAATAAAAATTAGCAAAATCGGAGAAGGACCACGCCCACTTTTAAAAAAAAATTTTTTTAAAGTAAAATTTTAACAAAAAATTTAATATCTTTACAGTATATAAGTAAATTATGTCAACATTCAACTCTAGTAATGATATGGTGCAACAAAATACAAAATAAAAGAAAATTTCAAAATGGGTGTGGCTCCGCCCTTTTTCATTTAATTTGTCTAGGATACTTTTAACGCCATGAGTCGAACAAAAATTAACCAATCCTTTTGAAATTTGGTAGGGGCATAGATTTTATGACATTAACTGTTTTCTGTGAAAATGGGCGAAATCGGTTGATGCCACGCCCAGTTTTTATACACAGGCGTCCGTCTGTCCTTCCGCATGGCCGTTAACACGATAACTTGGGCAAAAATCGACATATCTTTAATGAACTTAGTTCACGTGCTTACTTGAACTCACTTTATCTTGGTATGAAAAATGAACGAAATCCGACTATGACCACGCCCACTTTTTCGATATCGAAAATTACGAAAAATGAAAAAATCCCATAATTCTATACCAAATACGAAAAAAAGCATGAAACATGGTAAGGTAATTGGATTGTTTTATTGACGCGAAATATAACTTTAGAAAAAACTTTATAAAATGGTTGTGACACCTACCATATTAAGTAGAAGAAAATGAAAAAGTTCTACAGGGCGAAATAAAAAACCCTTAAAATCTTGGCAGGTATTACATATATAAATAAATTAGCTGTATCCAACAGATGATGTTCTGTGTCATCCTGGTCCACATTTTGGTCTATATCTGGAAAACGCCTTCACACCACTCCCTTTTAAAACTCTCATTAATACCTTTAATTTGATACCCATATCGTACAAACTCATTCTAGAGTCACCCCTGGTCCACCTTATGGCGATATCTCGAAAAGGCGTCCACCTATAGAACTAAGCCCCACGCCCATTTAAAATACTTATTAACACCTTTCATTTGATACCCACATCGTAAAAACATATTCTAAAGTCACCCCCTGGTCCACCTTTATGGCGATATCTCGAAAAGGCGAACACCTATAGAACAAAGGCCCACTCCCTTTTAAAATACTCATTAACACCTTTCTTTTGATACCCATATTGTACAAACAAATTCTAGGGTTACCACTGGTCCACCTTTATGGCGATATATCGAAACCGCGTCCACCTATGGAACTAAGGATTACTCCCTTTTAAAATACTCATTAGCACCTTTCATTTGATACCCATATCGTGCAAACGCTTTCTATAGTCACCCCTGGTCCACCTTTATGGCGATATCTCGAAAAGGCGACCACCTATACAACAACCACCACTCCCTTTTAAAACCCTTATTAATACCTTTAATTTGATACCCATATTGTACAAACAAATTCTAGGGTCACCCCTGGTCCACCTTTGTGGCGATATCTCGAAATGGCGTCCACCTATGGAACTAAGGATTACTCCCTTTTAAAATACTCATTAACACCTTTCATTTGAAACCCATATCGTACAAACGCATTCTAGAGTCAACCCTGATCCACCTTTATGGCTATATCCCTAAATGGCATCCACCTATAGAACTATGGCCCACTCCCTCATAAAATACTCTTTAACGCCTTTCATTTGATACACAGTCCAGGGTTTCCCTCGGTTCATTTTCCTACATGGTTATTTTCCCTTATGTTGTCACCATAGCTCTCAACTGAGTATGTAATGTTCGGTTACACCCGAACTTAACCTTCCTTACTTGTTTTAATTTATTTTCTATTACTAAGTTAAATTCATTTTTCATTTACATATATTCTGACTAAATAAATTTCTAAAGAGAAAAATAAACTCCAAAAAGAAAAAACATAGGCATTTCAAAGTGGGATTTTTCAAAATTTGCACCTACGACCCAAAGCATCAGAATTCGTTTTAGAGGTATGGTTACTTCGGCAAAGTTTCTTATTTTGATCCCTAGAATATGATTTTCACAGAGCAATGGGCGATTTTTTGCCTCCCCACAAATCGACCCGGCCTAGTATATATACATACTTTTTTATATAAATGAAATATAATGAATAAAACGAATTTGTGCTTATTTACTAATTTACAAGTAATTTTTCAACCCGACTGGGACTAGTATATTAGCTAGTAGGATGCTGATGCAAATATTGACTAGTATGTCAACTGGTGTTACAATGATGAATAGACTGAGTAGTATGCCAACTGGTATGTTGGTATGATATTGATGTATATAATAACTAGTATGCCACCTGGTATAGTGGTGACGCAAAAGTTGATTAGTATGTTAATTGGTATGACCCTGATGGGTATGCCGACTAGTATGGTATCTGGTACGATGTTGGTGTATATAATGACTAGTTTGACAATTAGTATGATGCTGATGCAGAGACTGGCAATTTATATTCCGTATGACATCGCCATGTTAAAAATACTAGTTGCTAATATGGAAAAATTACAGAACTCATACTAGCTGGGATTTTTGGCAAACTAGTATTCTTCTAGTACACAACTAGTTCGTTTGACTGCAAGGCTATTACATTAGTTTCCATAAAATTGGAAGTTATTTCGCAACTATCTTTCTATCTCATGATATATTCATACATGATTGCACTTTACAGTCGTGAAAAAAGTTTGGTCTCACAATTAAGGCATTTGCATGCGTCACACTTTTATTGCAAACAATCTAAAAATATTTATTGACTCGTAATCATACAAATTTATTTGTACATGATACAAGAAAAAAATATCACTAATTCGACTACTGAGTGGAATAGCACCATATCTCAACTGCTGTTTGAAAAACGCCATATCACAAAATAATTCTAAATTCGGCGTGCTTACGAGTTAGTGAGATATTCCATCAACAGTCAATTTATAACAACACCCTTCAATCACTCCATATCTTGGATCTTAAAAAGCTGTAAACTATTGGATGTGTTACCTCTGTATATAAACTGGGAATATCGGGATTTTGACAACCAGCATTTAACACCGCACAAAGTTTTCCTTCCACTAGGGCCCCTGCTCCAGAATCTCCATAACATGGATTTTTTCCTGGACACGAAGCACAAATGAGTGTTTCTGATAAATATCGCGGTGGTTGTTGATTCTCGTAAATAAACTTGCAGTGTCTTGTGGTTACTATATACATTACAACAGTTTGGAGAAGATGATAAGTAGTTCTCCTATTTGGTATTACCGAACCCCATCCACTAAGTTGCAGTCGTGTGCCTGGTACTAATTGACTTTCACAAAGAGATATTGGCTTTACTTGATCTGTCTCCGAGAAGCATGCATCCATTTTAATCACAGCTATATCTATATATACTAACCGTTTATCATAGTTACAATGAGTATGTATATTCAGCACATTGCGTTGTTGCCCTCTTCCTCTGTTTCTTTCATGTATATCAGCTACACCAGCTACAAGGACAAACTTCCTTTTATCTCGCTCTACTACGGAATGCGCAGCTGTTACCACCGAATTCATACTGACTAAGGAACCAACGCATACATATTGGTTCTCATAAAAAATTGCCACCGAATGTCGGCTCTGTTCTATACTTATATCTGCGCCATTTACAACGCGTAATTGCGCATTCGTAGTAAAAATCAAGTGACAGCTAAGCACGAGAGACAGCATCGCATAATGAATGCTTGAATTCATTTTTGTTTAAGACCTTTTGCACTGCTTTTTAAGTATGAAGTGATAAATTTTGTGGGCCCTATTTATACCTAATTCAGTCACGTGAATAAAAAATAAACAAAAACATTTTCTTATAGATTTCAGGAATACTTCGAAATTTAAATTAAAGCTATACAAAAAAAATCTTTTTTTTTAATTAGTTGAACAAACAGATTTTACTTTATTCACATAACAAATTCAAGGTGTTTATGCATATTGCACCGAAATAAAATGAGTTCAGCTATAATCAAACACTTGCTTTAGTATTTCAAAAGAAAATTCTCTAGTAATTGTTTGTTTAGATATGCATTCGCGGTAATTAATTGTGTTTTTAATTAGATATGTCTACAGTGACCGTGTTTTTAATACGTAAAATGCAGAAGTGGCGGCGTGTGTAGAAGTCCACGAAAGTGGGGAAAGCTTCTGACCGAGATTCACCTGCGAATGCCCGGAGTGATTCTTTTGCATGCGGTCCAAGCAGCTTATTACTTTCGGTCGCTTGCGGCCAAGTATCCTCTGGTGAGCTAATATGAGAAGGCGACAACCTGGCTAGGCCACTCTGAAATAATTGGATTAAGGGCTATCAGGGTAATCTTTGGGACTGTTGTTGAGAATTTGATTTTAGCACCACAGTCGGAAAGTTCAGCCTACATGATGAAACTTCTCCTAAAGGACTGAAGCTTTTTCAACTTTGCCGGTGCTCGAAACATGGTCATATCCAGCACGAGGTTCATGCATAAAAAAATACATCAGCCTACATGGCTGTCCACCGATTGAATACTCGGCCACGTTGTGATAGATGGACGACATGCCTCCAGGTTTATAGATGTGCGCACGATCCGAGGACCTAACATCGACTCGGTCCATTATCTCGCCGCAGCTAAAATACGCACCCGCCTCTGCGCGGCTAAAACCAAGAAAAAAACACAAGGAAAGCTAGACGTCGAAAGACTGCAATCGCAACAGACTGCCAATGCTTTCGCAACTCGACTCTCACACCTGCTCTCTGAGAGCACAACTCACCCGACGGAATGCAGGCGCAGTGTGAGCATATCTCCAAAGCACTTCATACTGCCGCTGAGGAAAAACATTGGTTACCGGTGCCCACAAAAAACAACTGGTACGATGAAGAATACCGCGTTGCAACCGAAAGAAAAACGCTGCCTGTATGCCTGTGGTAAACGGAGACTAAAATACCAGATCCATGGGATTGTGTAGCGCAACACTTTCAGGTTGCCAGCGCAATATATAGCTTCTCCAAACCCAATTTTCAACCTCACCTATCTGTGGCGAATCCTTTTTCATTAACAGACGCGGCTCTGGCCACCCCGAACTCCTCATGGATCTATGTGGTGGGAGGGCGGGGTAGCCTAGAAGGTCGCATGGGGCATAACAAATCGTTGCCGAGATGTTCGGGCTTGGTACCGGAACGTACCGGATCTGCATTTGGCAAAGGACCATCAACATCGATAACACTCTCCAAGTTTGTATATTGGAACGATGTTCCGTCCTCCCTTGTCAAATTTGGATGTGTAAGTGCTGTGTGTTCATTCAGAACCGAGGGTGGTTTACTAATCGATTTGTGTGGCTGACTGGGGTAGGTAAAAATCTGTAATTTTAGATGTTTGACCTTCTTTGTGGGTTTTTTGTTTTGGTGTGTTAGTTGTTTTGTGTTTATTTGTTGTTGTGTGTTTGTGTGCTGTACCCGTGTGATTACTTTGTTTCTTGTAAACAGTTTTAAAGGCTCGAATATTGTGTCAGAAATTGTGTTTATCTGTTCGTTTATTATTCTACCGTCAAATATTTTCTGTTTGTAGATTTCCTTGTTTTCGAGTTGAGACGTCATTGTGCCTTTTCCTTGGTATTGGCCACTTCTCGAAAATGGCCTGAAGCACAATATCATGGACCAAAATACAGTAAGAAAAACGGAGCAAGCGATTGTAGATGCGGAGATCGAAATATCATTGATATCACAAGAAAAACAGGAGCACGCAATACACATGTGCAGGGAAATCATAAAAAAGGAGGTAAAGGCACAGGAAGGACAAAAATCTAATACAGAGGAGAAAACAATAAAAAATCTACGGCATAAGCTAAGGAAAAACAATATTGTCACAACGAAAGCGGACAAAGGAAACACCACTGTGCTAATCGAAAAAGAGAAATATATATCCAAAACCGAAGATCTCATAGAGGAAATGAGGTGTCGTAGAATGAGAGAGGATCCCACAGATAAATACCAAAAACAAATCAAAGTTGCTATAAAAAATGCAACAAATATAGTAGATTCCAACATGGCACATAGATTGGTCCAAATGTACCCTTCGGCTCCTCCACTGATTGCGCTACCAAAAATCCACAAGCCGGACACGACAATGAGACCAATCATTAATTTTAAATCGGCACCATGTTACAAAATGTCTAAATATTTAAAAACGACATTGAAAGATACTCAGGAGCTAATGTACGATAATGCAATAGCTAACACAACAGAACTAATAGAGAGACTTGAGGCCATAGAGCTAACAAAGAACAGCAAATTGGTATCTTTTGACATAAAAGATTTATACCCATCTATACCACTATCGGAGACATTGGACATAGTTAGCTCAACAATAATTCATAATACAAAAAAACAAAGTGAAAAGTATGCAAATCACAAATACGCTAAGAAGCACTTTACGTCAAAACTATTTTCAATTCAAGAATAAATATATAGACAAACAAACGGTCTTGGAATGGGAAGCCCCACATCAGCAATTCTTATGGAAGTATTCATGCAAAATCTGGAAGAAAAGTACATACAGAAACCGAGTCCAAATTAGGCGTGGTATTTTATGCTAGATACGTGGATGACATAATATGCGTTTTAACTACTAATAACGAAGAGCTTGTACTAGAGTACCTCAACAAGTAGCACGAAAATATAAAATCAATACAATGGAAACCGAAAAATACGGAGGAATCAACTATCTAGGCCTCACGATAAATATTGATAAAGAAGCCAAAAGATTTAACAATGACATATATAGAAAGCCAACGGCCACCGACACAATAATACATAATAGCTCAAATCACCCCAAACAGCATAAAAATGCAGCATTAAAGCACTTGTGAAAGAACACCTCTTACACAAGAGGCATATAAGAGAGAACTTGAGGTCATATATAATATCGCTGCAAACAACGGATATAAAAAAAGCACTAGCAGATAAGCTCAGAAGGACAAATGGAGAACCAAACAGAAATAATGAAAAGGAAAATAATAGCTGGACGACTATGACATATACTGGAAAAGCAGCATATAAATTGGCAAACTTCTCTAAAAAATATAACACTAACACAGCATTCAAAACATCGAACAATGTTCGGCGAAAACTAAGGACTAACACTAACTCAGAGGATCCGTTTAGCAGCCACGGCGTATACAAGCTTACCCGCGGATGCCAGTATAGTTACATAGGACAAAGAGGACGGCAAATAAGAACGAGGTTCAGAGAACATATTAGATATTACAAAAAAAATAGGTAATCCAAACATTATACCCGAGTCTAACTTCGCGAATCACATGGTCGAGAATGAATGTTCCCCAGCAAACATCAATAAAACTGTTAGGGTTCTTCACATACAAGAAAAGGGCCGACGTCTCAACGTACTCGAAAACATGGAAATCTACAAACAGAAAACATTCGACGGTAGAATAATAAACGAACAGATAAACACAATTTCTGACACAATATTCGAGCCTTTAAAACTTGTTTACAAGAAACAAAGTAATTACACAGGTACAACAGACAAACACACAACAACAAATAAACACAAAACAATTAACACACCAAAACAACAAACACACAAAGAAGGTCAAACGACTAAAATTATGGATTTTTGCCTACCCCAGTCAGCCACACAAATCGATTAGTAAACCACCCTCGGTTCTGAATGAACACACAGCACATACACATAACTAAATAAACACAGCCATCAATTTTGACAATGCCTGCTCATGTACCTACGAACTATAAATACAGGACAAACGACAACAACAGACCAGAACTAAAATCGACACTGATGATGGCACAACGCCGAAACCGGTTTGTCTCAAAACCAAATTTGACAAGGGATGAGGGAAAATCGTTCCAATATACATTACTTTTACTTTTTGACCACAAATTTCAATTGGAAACAAAAAACTGTAAAATTCTTGTCTATAATATATTTGTGTTTTGACCTTTTCCAAAAAAAACGTTTTTATTTATATACAATTAGGTTCATAAATTACAAAACTCGCAGACTGTAAAGGGAATGCTATTCTTTGTCTGGTCATGCAACTCGTTATTTCCAGTTTTAATCTCGTTCTTTTATTTTATTCCAGCACACATATACACAAAGCCACACATACCATGACATATTTTTCCACAGCTGTTATTTTAATGACCAATAAAAGGAAATTAAATTCACAAATCTGTTTTTAACTATTTTATGTCCCCAAAGAAATCAAACTTAAGCTAACCGCGATAAAAGTGGTAATCTTTTGTTACCGAGTTGAAAAAAAATACATAATTCACTCTCTGGTACCTAAGACAAACAAGCAAGGAAGGTTAAGTTCGGGTGTAACCGAACATTACATACTCAGTTGAGAGCTATGGTGACAACATAAGGGAAAATAACCATGTAGGAAAATGAACCGAGGGAAACCCTGGAATGTGTTTGTATGACATGTGTATCAAATGAAAGGCATTAAAGAGTATTTTATGAGGGAGTGGGCCATAGTTCTATAGGTGGATGCCATTTAGGGATATAGACATAAAGGTGGATCAGGGTTGACTCTAGAATGCGTTTGTACGATATGGGTATCAAATGAAAGGTGTTAATGAGTATTTTAAAAGGTAGTAATCCTTAGTTCCATAGGTGGACGCCGTTTCGATATATCGCCATAAATTTGTCTGTACAATATTGGCATCAAACGAAAGGAGTTAATGAGTATTTTAAAAGGGAGTTGGCCTTAGTTCTATAGGTGGACGCCTTTTCGAGATATCGCCATAAAGGTGGACCAGGGGTGACCCTTGAATTTGTCTGTACAATATTGGCATCAAACGAAAGGAGTTAATGAGTATTCTAAAAGGGATTTGGCCTTAGTTCTATAGGTGGACGCCTTTTCGATATATCGCCATAAAGGTGGACCAGGGGTGACCCTTGAATTTGTCTGTACAATATTGGCATCAAACGAAAGGAGTTAATGAGTATTTTAAAAGGGAGTTGGCCTTAGTTCTATAGGTGGACGCCTTTTCGAGATATCGCCATAAAGGTGGACCAGGGGTGACCTTGAATTTGTCTGTACAATATTGGCATCAAACGAAAGGAGTTAATGAGTATTCTAAAAGGGAGTTGGCCTTAGTTCTATAGGTGGACGCCTTTTCGAGATATCGCCATAAAGGTGGACCAGGGGTGACTTTAGAATATGTTTGTACGATATGGGTATCAAATGAAAGGTGTTAATGAGTATTTTAAAAGGGCGTGGGGCTTAGTTATATAGGTGGACGCCTTTTCGAGATATCGCCATAAAGGTGGACCAGGGGTGACTCTAGAATGAGTTTGTACGATATGAGTATCAAATTAAAGGTATTAATAAGAGTTTTAAAAGGGAGTGGTGGTAGTTGTATATGTGAAAGCGTTTTCCAGATATTGACCAAAATGTGGACCAGGGTGACCCAGAACATCATCTGTTGGATACCGCTAATTTATTTATATATGTAATACCTGCCAAGATTTTAAGGGTTTTTTATTTCGCCCTGCAGAACTTTTTCATTTTCATGCTACTTAATATGGTAGGTGTCACAACCATTTTATAAAGTTTTTTCTAAAGTTATATTTCGCGTCAATAAAACAATCCAATTACCTTACCATGTTTCATCCCTTTTTTCGTATTTGGTATAGAATTATGGCATTTTTTTCATTTTTCGTAATTTTCGATATCAAAAAAGTGGGCGTGGTCTTAGTCGGATTTCGTTCTTTTTTCATACCAAGATAAAGTGAGTTCAAGTAAGCACGTGAACTAAGTTCATTAAAGATATGTCGATTTTTGCTCAAGTTATCGTGTTAACGGCCATGCGGAAGGACAGACGGACGACTGTGTATAAAAACTGGGCGTGGCATCAACCGATTTCGCCCATTTTCACAGAAAACAGTTATCGTCATAAAATCTATGCCCCTACCAAATTTCAAAAGGATTGGTTAATTTTTATTCGAATTATGGCGTTAAAAGTATCCTAGATAAATTAAATGAAAAAGGGCGGAGCCACGCCCATTTTGAAATTTTCTTTTATTTTTGTATTTTGCTGCACCATAAATTACTGGAGTTGAATGTTGACATAATTTACTTATAAACTGTAGAGATGATAAATTTTTTGTTAAAATTTTACTTTAAAAAAAATTTTTTTTTAAAGTGGGCGTGGTCTTTCTCCGATTTTGCTAATTTTTATTAAGCGTACATATAGTAATAGGAGTAACGTTCCTGCCAAATTTCATCATGATATCTTCAACGACTGCCAAATTACAGCTTGCACAATTTTTAAATTACCTTCTTTTAAAAGTGGGCCGTGCCACGCCCATTGTCCAAAATTTTACTAATTTTCTATTCTGTGTGATAAGTTCAACTCATCTACCAAGTTTCGTCGCTTTATCTGTCTCTTGTAATGAATTATCGCACTTTTTCGGTTTTTCGAAATTTTCGATATCGAAAAAGTGGGCGTGGTTATAGTCCGATATCGTTCATTTTAAATAGCGATCTGAGATGAGTGCTCAGGAACCTACACACCAAATTTCATCAAGATACCTCAAAATTTACTCAAGTTATCGTGTTAACGGACGGACGGACGGACTGACATGGCTCAATCAAATTTTTTTTCGATCCTGATTATTTTGATTTATGGAATTCTATATCTATCTCGATTCCTTTATATATGTACAACCAACCGTTATCCAATCAAATTTAATATACTCTGTGAGCTCTGCTCAACTGAGTATAATAACTTCGACAAACGGGTCATTCTCACATACCACATGCGAATCCTGTTATTTTAGCAGGCGAGGTCTGGCGAATCGAAGCTCCTTATCGTAGGAGCGGCTTGAATGACCTAGAAGGGTCTGCGTGGTCATACCAAAACGTTTCGGACTAATATCCGTCAAAGGACCATTAACAGCGATAAAACTTCTCAAAACTTTCTGGGAGTCTTCTTAATGCTACAAGCAGAAGAAGAAGGAATAATAGTCAAAGTCCCTCATGCTAATAGTACATCCCGCCAACTACCGCTAGGGTGAGTTATCTATTTTCGAGCCTATTTGGTAGAATTCCCAGTCCGAGAAAAGCCTACTCCTTTAGGAACTATTGAAACGTCTTAAAACTTCTTCTTTTTCTTTTTAATCTTCTTGCAGCAATAAAAACACCCCACGAAGATTTTGATAATGATCTTTTGTCGAATATTGAATTCCGGATATCAGCACAATGAAAGTACTAACCCGACCATCTCGGTAAAGATTTGATATGACCACGTCGAACCTTCTCGGTCTTTGGATTTTAGTCGCCTTTTTTGACAGACAAGCCTATCGCGGGAATAAACTCAGCACCTAAGTACTTAAGAAATATTTCGTCTAACATGAAGGTTCTCCCTTCCCACAATAAGTTTTAAGTAGAAATTACTCTTTAGAGAATCCAGTGAGTTGTGTCAGTCCTCCATAGGATAGGATAGGATAGGTTAGGTGGTAGCTGCCCTGATAAGGATAGCTCACTTGGACAAAACGAAGGTCCGTTGTGATACCACATACACCAAAAATAACGGTGACCTAGATCCAGCTACTTAGAGAATCGTTGGGTAGCAACGATAAAGCTCCGAATGATACCGATCTCAACTTTGGATATATCCTCGGGAGATCCAAGTGAGTCGCGACCGAAGTACTTTCGCCTAATTCTGGCAAAAGCTGGACAATCAAGCATAAAGTGATTTGGTGATTCCACCTCATCATCCTCCATACAGCTGCAGCAGGATGGAGTTTCCAGTATATTGAGACGTACCGCATGGATACCCATGGGACAGTGCCCTGTCAAAACCCCAATGACCATTGATAGGTGAGCCTTAGTGAACCCAATTATTTCAGCAGACCTCCATCAATCGCGTTATTATTATTTGTGGACTGAGTATTCTCTTCCGTTGTATAGCAATTGTATATTTAATATCCGTTTAAGCACAGTCAGAAGCCACGTTTATGTGTGCTGGTCTTCATTTACACTCCTACCTCTTAAACCACTTGTGGGGGCGAGGACGTATTGTAGATCCTGAATGCCTGATACCACACGGAATAGCTCACCTTTAGTCAGAGAGAGGACTGATGTGGTCCAAATAACCTTCACACTCAGGACCCCTAGTTGTGTAAAGGCTTCAATTCCTTTCTTGCAATAGTTCAAGAATCCTCTCTTCATGACTATTCTGTCCCCAGGCGGAACCAGGCTATAAAACGATGAAAGATGATAAAAGGGAACAAGCAGTTATATTGAAATGAGTGAAACAGCAGCTGAAATTTACGTTTTACAAGTTTATGCATACCCGCATACCTTCATGGTATGCGGCACCATTTCAAGGTCAACTATGAAATACGAAGAGGGTTTTTAATATCATATGGCTTCAGCAAAATCATTCAAACCTTAGTTGGCTCTAGGAAAGCGAAAGTGGATTGTGGCATATGCTGATGACCTAGCTATTGCTTACAGAGCCTTCGGACGCAAACTCAGCTTCCATTCCGGTAAAGTGTAGCCTGCCTTATACACTAAGTGGTATAAAATACCACCCCTAAGCTTACCAAAACTAAATGGTGTGAGCCTTAACCTGACCGATGAAGCCATATTCCTAGACTGAACCGGAAAGATAACGTCATTCAGCGTCAAAAAGAAAGCGCGCATTGCCATTGGCAAAAAACTAGCCCCCATTATATGCGGATGGATATTCGCCGCCATTATTCTACCCATAGTGATAGTCGTAAAATGGCCAGTCTTGCAAGACTTCAAACTTAATTTTGTTGGAAAAAGTTCACAAATCTAGTAAGACCATCAAAAGAGGAGGTCTAAGAATAACGTCAACGGAAGCTTTCAGTGCTTCGCTGCTGACGGCAGACTTTTTATATACACCGACGGCTTTAAGTTACACGGAGGTGTTGGAGTGGGGTCTATTCAAATGAGATACCTTCAACTTATTTTTATCTGTTCAATGTTCTGCCAGGCCAAGGCATCATGAGAGCCGCGCAGTTATTATAAAATCTGCGGTTTGGTTATATAAATACTGTATCAGAAAAAAATCGTTACTTTTAAAATCAGTCAAGCGGCTAATGAATCCCTTGGCGCTTACGCATTCAATTCTGAACTAATATAAAACTGCCACCGAGACTTCTTTAAGAAATGGCTCAATACTACACAAGGGGGTCGAAATACAGGGACATTGAGAGAAACTGTATTGCATACGAAATTCCTAGGCATCACCCATGAAAGTTGGCTACAGGCTCCAGGCTCCAGGGTATGGTACATCTCAGCAAGCCTGGCCGTCACGTTCACACCTTTGTGTTTAGGGGTTATAAAGATGACAAAGCGGAAGAAATAGTAGACCACCTCATCTGCAGCCTGCGAGGTTGGTATTGTGATATCATTGTTCGCCTGTGAGGTCTTCAAAAAGTTAGTTAAAAGAGGAGCAGAATTGTGTCTTCGGTTGGTATCAAAATGGGCCTGCTGTCTTTTGTATGACAACCGTATGTGTTTCTGATCTGTGAATTGCAAAAATTTTCGGGGTTTTCTGGCTAAATTTTGAGTTCTGAATCGGTAAAAGCCTTTATATTTTTCTTATTTTAAACGTCCACACTTTAAACGTCAATTCAGAACCACTAGGAAAAATGGCGCTGAAGATGGGCCAATTCTAAAATAGGGTTGTGTCCAATATACCTCCGCCCTGCCCCAGACCACCCGGAGATGTCTCTTTGAGTATGTGTGCACTGTGTTGGCAATAAAGCAGAACGTAAGCAGGGTAGAGTGACATAAAGTCAACGGCCATACCGTCACTTTCTCTTATGATCACTTTAAATTGTCAACCGGCCTTATGGTCACTACAAATAACTACGCGGTCAGAGCAGTTTGGTCAGAGCAGTTTGACGAGTTTTCAGTATCAGAAGCGCAGAATGTTTGATGGTCATGACCTCAATTGACTTTGTAGCGATTGGAAATGTCATAAGGTCAGCTGTTATTTCCATTGACCATATTCCAGCCCTACGTACGTGCTTACGAGGTTCTGATATGTTTTAAAAAAAGAGATAGAATTATGTTGTTCGTTAAGGACTGGAATACAAAAGAACGTAGCTAATAAAAGAATTCCTTAGTAAAAATTTTCAACTATGCATACCTACATACATACACATATCTACATACATACACACTAACAGAAATTCTAAAAGCCTTTCATTGTTTTAGTGAAATACGTGCATAATAATTTAGTTAAAAGTAACCGTTAGTCGAAAGTTTCAGCGAAATTTAGTGGAAAAAGTTTTGAAGTAATTTGTTTGTTAAAGTGTAGGAGTGAGCTAAATTTTACGTGGAAAAACAGTAAATCGTGTTAACAAACCCAAGCTGATGTGACATGCTCGTCTATCCTTTAAGGGGGGGTAGGTAGTGTTAAGCAGCCTATAACAATAGTGTTAGCATATTGTCAGCGTCCGAACAGCTTGTTGCTTATTTTTAGTTTTAGTCACACGTTGAAAGTAATAAAACTTAATGCTAAATGTCAGAAGATTTCCTTGAAAGCCGGTTGAATAATTTGCTTTCACAGCATACCATTTAAGTCGTTGACAAATGAATTGCCTATGCAAAGCTGAGCGAGATTGATTACCACACGCAATTTAAAAAAAATGTATTAACAACATTTAAACTCGTTTTTTTATACGATTCAGCAACCTTTTAGAGATCTAAAAGATCAAAACGACTTAAGCAAAAGCAAATAGAGGTAAATTTCATCCAAGTAAAAAGTTTCACGTTGCACCAAACTCTTTAAAAAGCAAACAGAAGAGGTATTGGTAAGCCCAGAGGGAAAGGAAAGGCCAAAGGGGAATGTAGAGATGACAAATAGAAACAAGTAAAGAAGGCTAAGTTGTGGTGTAACCGAACATTACATACTCAGCTGCCAAATTACAGCTACAAAACTTTTAAATTACCCTCTTTTAAAAGTAGGCGGTGCCACGCCCATTGTCCAAAATTGTGCTAATTTTCTATTCTGCGTCATAGGGTCAACCCACCCACCAAGTTTCATCGCTTTATCCGTCTTTGGTAATGAATTATCGCACTTTTTCGGTTTTTCGATATTTTCGATATCGAAAAAGTGGGCATGGTTATAGTCCGATTTCGATCATTTTATATAGCGAACTGATACCAGGAACTTACTCACATAAAAATTTACTCAAGTTATCGGGTTTACGGACAGACGGACGAACGGACATAGCTAAATTAATTTCTTGTTTCGCCCAGATCATTTTGATATATAGAAGTCTATATCTATCTTGATTAGTTTATGCCGTTACGGGATACCGTTATGCGAACAAAATTAATATACTCTGTGAGCTCTGCTCAGCTGTGTATAAAAAAAATAAAGAGAGAGGTAGGCACAGAGCAGAACAAGAGAAACACAAAAAGGGTGAAAGGAAGGAAAGATTAGGCTGAGTAGCAGCTTTTTAGTTAAGGCACAACTCACTTTTAGCACTTTCTCCCTTGTGTTACCACATTCTTCAACGCTGAAATTAGCTTCCAGTAATTTTACGAATCGCTGTGTAGCAACGACAAAGCTACGAATGGAAATTTCCCCCGGAGAGTGAAATACGTCTCGACCAAAAAATATTTACGCCTCGTCCTCGCAAAACACAAACAGCTGTATGAAGTGACTTTTCAGTTAGTTCGCTATTTTTTATATGAGCGCATGTAGTTGACTTTTTATCAAAGACGCAAATTTGTTGATGTACTTGATTAGTAAATTTAAAGGTGCGCCAAGTTCAAAGAATTCTTTTCTCTATACATTTGTTGTATCTTTCCTTCAGTAGAACAACCTTCTGCAATCCATGTGTATAGCTGTTCTTAAACAATTTAGATTTCTTGCTTTCTTTCATGAATCATATTTTGGTCCTTATCAAAATGTGGATGTATCTTTTCATTTTAATTCATTATATTAAACATTTATATCCAAAAAAAATTCAAAAGAGGTAATATTTTTGTTGATTTGTAAAAATATGTTTACTAATATACAAATTTAGTTAAAATAAAAGGACACAAAATGTATCCTTCTGTACAAAGAATATTTAGATTTTGAAAACAAATTTAAGTTGTTTGGAAAATTGGAATAACATTAAAAGGATATGCAGGAGCTCTAACAACAAATAAAACAAGTAAGGAAGGCTAAGTTCGGGTGTAACCGAACATTACATACTCAGCTGAAAGCTTTGGAGACAAAATAAGGGAAAATCACCATGTAGGAAAATAAACCTAGGGTAACCCTGGAATGTGTTTGTATGACATGGGTATCAAATGAAAGGCGTTAATGAGTATTTTAAAAGGGAGTGATCCTTAGTTTTATAGGTGGACGCCTTTTCGAGATATCGCCATAAAGGTTGGCCAGGGCTGACTCTAGAATGTGTTGGTATGATATGGGTATCAAATTAAAGGCACTAATTAGGGTTTTAAAAGGAATGGCCCTTAGTTGTATATGTGAAGGCGTTTTCGAGATATCGACCAAAATGTGGACCAGGGTGACCCAGAACATCATCTGTCGGGTACCGCTAATTTATTTATATATGTAATACCACGAACAGTATTCGTGCCAAGATTCCAAAGTCTTTTGATTTCGCCCTGGAGAACTTTTTCATTTTCTTCTACCTAATATGGTAGGTGTCACAACCATTTTATAAAGTTTTTTCTAAAGTTATATTTCGCGTCAAGAAACCAATCAAATTACCATGTTCCATACCTTTTTTCGTATTTGGTATAGAATTATGGCATTTTTTCACTTTTTCGTAATTTTCGATATCGAAAAAGTAGGCGTGGTTATAGTCGGATTTCGGCCATTTTTTATACCAATACAAAGTGAGTTCAGATAATTACGTGAACTGAGTTTAGTAAAGATATATCGATTTTTGCTGAAGTTATCGTGTTAACGGACGAGCGGAAGGACAGACGATCGACTGTGTATAAAAACTGGGCGTGGCTTCAACCGATTTCTCCCAGGAAACAGTTACTGTCATAGAATCTATGCCCCTACCAAATTTCAGAAGGATTGGTAAATTTTTGTTCGACTTATGGCATTAAAGGTATTCTAGACAAACTAAATGAAAAAGGGCGGAGCCACGCCCATTTGAAATTTTCTTTTATTTTTGTATTTTGTTGCACCATATCATTATTGGAGGTGAATTTTGACATAATTTTCTTATATACCGTAAATATATTAAATTTTTTGTTAAAATTTGACTTTTAAAAAAAATTAAAAAGCGAGCGTGTTCTTCATCCCATTTTGCTAATTTTTATTTAGCACATATGTAGTAATAGTAGTAACGTCGCTGCCAAATTTTATCATGATATCTTCAACGACTGCCAAATTACAGATTGCAAAACTTTTAAATTACCTTCTTTTAAAATGGGCGGTACCACGCCCATTGTCCAAAATTTTACTAATTTTCTATTCTGCGTCATAAGCTCAACCCCCTACCAAGTTTCATCGCTTTATCCGTCTTTGGCAATTAATTATCGCATTTTTTCGGTTGTTCGAAATTATCGATATCGTTCATTTTAAATAGCGATCTGAGATGAGTGCCCAGGAACCTACATACCAAATTTCATCAAGATACCTCAAAATTTACTCAAGTTATCGTGTTAACAGACAGACGGTCAGACGGATGGACGGGCGGACGGACGGACGGACATGGCTGAATCAAATTTTTTTTCGATACTGATGATTTTGATATATGGAAGTCTATATCTATCTCGATTCCTGGAAGCCTATTTCTATCTCGATTCCGGTTGTACAAACAACCGTTATCCAATCAAAGTTAATATACTCTATGAGCTCTGCTCAACTGAGTATAAAAACCAAGACACATTAGCTAATAATAATACAGGAAATAGGAAATAGGTAAAGCTCCGGCTGCATATCTTTGTTATGATCTTAAATAAAAGAAAAGTGAGTAAAGTTAAAAAGGGAAAACCTTAATTTATTAACTTACTTTACGTCCATATAAACAAATTGATTAACATTAATGATATTCTTGCAAGCAAAAGGTAGGCTTCCCATACCTACATACATACATATGTGTAATATATATTTATTTTCATATGGGGTTTTGCATAGTGACGGGTTGGACATTTTGACTCGAATTTTAATCACATTTTAAGTTATTCTCTTTATAAAAGTTTTGGAATTTTATCACTGAATGGCGAATTCCCATTTCATACAAAGCAAATGAAATATAAAAACAAATAAGTACGGGTCTTCGCATACCTTTCATGCATGGAGCTGAGCAATAAGCTTATCCCATTCGTTATATCCGAATAATCGGCTGTATAAGATAAGAAGTATATAGCGAACATATGTACATATGTACCTTAGCGATTTTTAAGATAAATATAAAATAAACAAGTAAGGAAGGCTAAGTTCGGGTGTAACCGAACATTACATACTCAGTTGAGAGCTGTGGAGACAAAGTAAGGGAAAATCACCATGTTGTAAAAAGAACCTAGGGTAACCCCGGAATGTGTTTGTATGACATGTGTATCAAATGGAAGGCATTAAAGAGTATTTTAAGAGGAAGTGGGCCATAGTTCTATAGATGGACGCCATTTAGGGATATCGCCATAACGGTGGACCAGGCCTGACTCTAGAATTTGTTTGTACGATATGGGTATCAAATGAAAGGTATTAATGAGTATTTTAAAAGGGCGTGGGCCTAAGTTCTATAGATGGACGCCTCTTCGAGATATCGCCACAAAGATGGACCAGGGGTGACTCTAGAATTTGTTTGTACGATATGGGAATCAAATGAAAGGTGTTAATGAGTGTTTTAAAATGAAGTGGGCCTTAGTTCTATAGGTGGACGCCTTTTCGGTATATCGTTATAAAAGTGGACCAGGTTTGACTCTAGAATGCGTTTGCACAATATGGGTATCAAACGAAAGGTGTTAATAAGTGTTTTAAAAGGGAGTGGGCCTTAGTTCTATGGGTGGACGCCTTTTCGGGATATCGCCATAAACGTGGACCAGGGGTGACTCTAGAATGCGTTTGTACAATATGGGTATCAAATGAAAGGTGTTAATGAGTATTTTAAAAGGGTGTGGGCCTTAGTTCTATAGGTGGACGCCTTTTCGAGATGTCGCCATAAACGTGGACCAGGGGTGACTCTAGAATGCGTTTGTACAATACGGGTATCAAATGAAAGGTGTTAATGAGTATTTTAAAAGGGTGTGGGCCTTAGTTCTATAGGTGGACGCCTTTTCGGGATATCGCCATAAACGTGGACCAGGGGTGACTCTAGAATTTGTTTGTACGATATGGGAATCAAACGAAAGGTGTTAATGAGTGTTTTAAAATGAAGTGGGCCTTAGTTCTATAGGTGGACGCCTTTTCGGTATATCGTTATAAAAGTGGACCAGGTTTGACTCTAGAATGCGTTTGCATAATATGGGTATCAAACGAAAGGTGTTAATAAGTGTTTTAAAAGGGAGTGGGCCTTAGTTCTATGGGTGGACGCCTTTTCGGGATATCGCCATAAACGTGGACCAGGGGTGACTCTAGAATGCGTTTGTACAATATGGGTATCAAATGAAAGGTGTTAATGAGTATTTTAAAAGGGTGTGGGCCTTAGTTCTATAGGTGGACGCCTTTTCGAGATGTCGCCATAAACGTGGACCAGGGGTGATTCTAGAATGCGTTTGTACAATATGGGTATCAAATGAAAGGTGTTAATAAGTGTTTTAAAAGGGAGTGGGCCTTAGTTCTATGGGTGGACGCCTTTTCGGGATATCGCCATAAACGTGGACCAGGGGTGACTCTAGAATGCGTTTTAACAATATGGGTATCAAATGAAAGGTGTTAATGAGTATTTTAAAAGGGTGTGGGCCTTAGTTCTATAGGTGGACGCCTTTTCGAGATATCGCCATAAACGTGGACCAGGGGTGATTCTAGAATGCGTTTGTACGATATGGGAATCAAATGAAAGGTGTTAATGAGTGTTTTAAAAGGGAGTGGGCCTTAGTTCTATAGGTGGACGCCCTTTCGGTATATCGTTATAAAAGTGGACCAGGTTTGACTCTAGAATGCGTTTGTACAATATGGGTATCAAACGAAAGGTGTTAATAAGTGTTTTAAAAGGGAGTGGGCCTTAGTTCTATGGGTGGACGCCTTTTCGGGATATCGCCATAAACGTGGACCAGGGGTGACTCTAGAATTTGTTTGTACAATATGGGTATCAAATGAAAGGTGTTAATGAGTATTTTAAAAGGGTGTGGGCCTTAGTTCTATAGGTGGACGCCTTTTCGGATATCGCCATAAACGTGGACCAGGGGTGACTCTAGAATTTGTTTGTACGATATAGGTATCAAATGAAAGGTGTTAATGAGTATTTTAAAAGGGAGTGGGCCTTAGTTCTATAGGTGGACGCCTTTTCGAGATATCGCCATAAAGGTGGGACCAGGGGTGACTCTAGAATTTGTTTGTACAATATGGGTATCAAATGAAAGGTGTTAATGAGTATTTTAAAAGGGCGTGGGCCTTAGTTCTATAGGTGGACGCCTTTTCGAGATATCGCCATAAAGGTGGACCAGGGGTGACTCTAGAATTTGTTTGTACAATATGGGTATCAAATGAAAGGTGTTAATGAGTATTTTAAAAGGGCGTGGGCCTTAGTTCTATAGGTGGACGCCTTTTCGAGATATCGCCATAAAGGTGGACCAGGGGTGACTCTAGAATTTGTTTGTACGATATGGGTATCAAATGAAAGGTGTTAATGAGTATTTTAAAAGGGAGTGGGCCTTAGTTCTATAGGTGGACGCCTTTTCGGATATCGTCATAAAATGTGGGACCAGGGGTGACTCTAGAATTTGTTTGTACGATATGGGTATCAAATGAAAGGTGTTAATAAGTGTTTTAAAAGGGAGTGGGCCTTAGTTCTATAGGTGGACGCCTTTTCGAGATATCGCCATAAAGGTGGACCAGGGGTGACTCTAGAATTTGTTTGTACAATATGGGTATCAAATGAAAGGTGTTAATGAGTATTTTAAAAGGGTGTGGGCCTTAGTCCTATAGGTGCAAGCCTTTTCGAGATATCGCCATAAAGGTGGACCAGGGGTGACTCTAGAATTTGTTTGTACAATATGGGTATCAAATGAAAGGTGTTAATGAGTATTTTAAAAGGGGTGGGCCTTAGTTCTATAGGTGGACGCCTTTTCGAGATATCGCCATAAAGGTGGGCCAGGGGTGACTCTAGAATTGTTTGTACGATATGGGTATCAAATGAAAGGTGTTAATAAGTGTTTTAAAAGGGAGTGGGCCTTAGTTCTATAGGTGGACGCCTTTTCGAGATATCGCCATAAAGGTGGACCAGGGGTGACTCTAGAATTTGTTTGTACAATATGGGTATCAAATGAAAGGTGTTAATGAGTATTTTAAAAGGGAGTGGGCCTTAGTTCTATAGGTGGACGCCTTTTCGAGATATCGCCATAAAGGTGGACCAGGGGTGACTCTAGAATTTGTTTGTACGATATGGGTATCAAATGAAAGGTGTTAATGAGTATTTTAAAAGGGAGTGGGCCTTAGTTCTATAGGTGGACGCCTTTTCGAGATATCGCCATAAAGGTGGACCAGGGGTGACTCTAGAATTTGTTTGTACAATATGGGTATCAAATGAAAGGTGTTAATGAGTATTTTAAAAGGGAGTGGGCCTTAGTTCTATAGGTGGACGCCTTTTCGAGATATCGCCATAAAGGTGGACCAGGGGTGACTCTAGAATTTGTTTGTACGATATGGGTATCAATGAAAGGTGTTAATGAGTATTTTAAAAGGGAGTGGGCCTTAGTTCTATAGGTGGACGCCTTTTCGAGATATCGCCATAAAGGTGGACCAGGGGTGACTCTAGAATTTGTTTGTACGATATGGGTATCAAATGAAAGGTGTTAATGAGTATTTTAAAAGGGCGTGGGCCTTAGTTCTATAGGTGGACGCCTTTTCGAGATATCGCCATAAAGGTGGACCAGGGGTGACTCTAGAATTTGTTTGTACGATATGGGTATCAAATGAAAGGTGTTAATGAGTATTTTAAAAGGAGTGGGCCTTAGTTCTATAGGTGGACGCCTTTTCGAGATATCGCCATAAAGGTGGACCAGGGGTGACTCTAGAATTTGTTTGTACGATATGGGTATCAAATGAAAGGTGTTAATGAGTATTTTAAAAGGGAGTGGGCCTTAGTTCTATAGGTGGACGCCTTTTCGAGATATCGCCATAAAGGTGGACCAGGGGTGACTCTAGAATTTGTTTGTACGATATGGGTATCAAATGAAAGGTGTTAATGAGTATTTTAAAAGGGTGTGGGCCTTAGTTCTATAGGTGGACGCCTTTTCGAGATATCGCCATAAAGGTGGACCAGGGGTGACTCTAGAATTTGTTTGTACGATATGGGTATCAAATGAAAGGTGTTAATGAGTATTTTAAAAGGGGTGGGCCTTAGTTCTATAGGTGGACGCCTTTTCGAGATATCGCCATAAACGTGGACCAGGGGTGACTCTAGAATGTGTTTGTACGATATGGGTATCAAATTAAAGGTATTAATGAGGGTTTTAAAAGGGAGTGGCCCTTAGTTGTATATGTGAAGGCGTTTTCGAGATATCGACCAAAATGTGGACCAGGGTGATCCAGAACATCATCTGTCGGGTACCGCTAATTTATTTATATATGTAATACCACGAACAGTATTCCTTCCAAGATTCCAAGGGCTTTTCGATTTCGCCCTGCAAAACTTTTTCATTTTCTTCTACTTAATATGGTAGGTGTCACACCCATTTTACCAAGTTTTTTTCTAAAGTTATATTTTGCGTCAATAGACCAATACAATTACCATGTTTCATCCCTTTTTTCGTATTTGGTATATAATTATGGCATTTTTTTCATTTTTCGTAGTTTTCGATATCGAAAAAGTGGGCGTGGTCATAGTCGGATTTCGGCCATTTTTTACACCAATTCAAAGTGAGTTCAGATAAGTACGTGAACTGAGTTTAGTAAAGATATATCGATTTTTGCTCAAGTTATCGTGTTAACGGCCGAGCGGAAGGACAGACGGTCGACTGTGTATAAAAACTGGGCGTGGCTTCAACCGATTTCGCCCTTTTTCACAGAAAACAGTTATCGTCCTAGAATCTAAGCCTCTACCAAATTTCACAAGGATTGGTAAATTTTTGTTCGACTTATGGCATTAAAAGTATCCTAGACAAATTAAATGAAAAAGGGCGGAGCCACGCCCATTTTGAAATTTTCTTTTATTTTTGTATTTTGTTGCACCATATCATTACTGGAGTTGAATGTTGACATAATTTACTTATATACTGTAAAGATATTAACTTTTCTTTTAAAATTTGAATTTAAAAAAATTTTTTTTTAAAAGTGGGCGTGGTCGTTCTCCGATTTTGCTAATTTTTATTAAGCAGACATATAGTAGTAAGAGTAACGTTCCTGCCAAATTTCATCATGATATCTTCAACGACTGCCAAATTACAGCTTGCAAAACTTCTAAATTACCTTCTTTTAAAAGTGGGCGGTGCCACGCCCATTGTCCAAAATTTACTAGTTTTCTATTCTGCGTCATAAGTTCAACTCACCTACAAGTTTCATCGCTTAATCCGTATTTGGTAATGAATTATCGCACTTTTTCGATTTTTCGAAATTTTCGATATCGAAAAAGTGGGCGTGGTTATTGTCCGATATCGTTCATTTTAAATAGCGATCTGAGATGAGTGCCCAGGAACCTACATACCAAATTTCATCAAGATACCTCAAAATTTACTCAAGTTATCGTGTTAACGGCAGACGGACGGACGGACGGACGGACATGGCTCAATCGAATTTTTTTTCGATACTGATGATTTTGATATATGGAAGTCTATATCTATCTCGATTCCTTTATACCTGTACAACCAACCGTTATCCAATCAAAGTTAATATACTCTGTGAGCTCTGCTCAACTGAGTATAAAAATAGGTGTGTAGGTACTTTGTGTGAGGATGCAAAATTTTACGTTTTTTGTGGTCTGCATGAAATATCTTTGACAATGAATCACTCACCTTAACAATATATAACGCAAACATAAGCATTTCGGGAAATTTGAAGCTTCTTGCTGTTCAAGTGGTGTAGATTTTGCGAGAAGTTTCTTATCTGAACAATCGGTTGTAGGGGACATATGCTATATATAAGACCGATATCATCCATTTTTTTAGACAACAATATGTGCCATATTCGAAAGCATATGGTGAAGCTTGAAGCTGCAATCTGATAGATTGAGGAAGATATGACAAAAATCCTCTTTTCTGAAAAATCGGTTGTATGGGGGATATATGCTATCGTGCTCCGATCAGGCCGGTTTCGACAAATGTCTAATCGAACACGTAAATATACCCGTTCACCAAATTTTATCAAGATACCTCAAAAATTTAGGGACTAGTTTGCATACAAACAAACAGACGGACATGGCTAAATCACTCAGCTCTTCATCCTGATCATTTTGGTATACATATCGATGGGTCTATCTATTTTCCTATAAGGACTTACAATTTGAGATTCGTGACAAAGTTAATATACCATTTCATTTTCATGAAGTTTATAAAAATATATCGGTAATCCTCACACAAAATTCCACTTTTTTTGTTATCTGCATGTGTTAGCTATGACCATGAACCACTTCAAACAATATATGTATCTGTGGTCACAAGCAATAATCGCCTAAGTCCTACCTTTTACATGGGACTTAGGCGATTATTGCATGTGACCACAGATATTACGTATACGTAAGTATTTGGTGAAATTTGAGGCTTCTATCTGATAAATGAGGAAGATATGACAAATATCCTCTTTCTGAAAAACCGGTTGTATGGTGGATATATGCCACAGTGGTCCGATCCGGTCGTTTCCGACAAATGTCTAATCGGACTACAAAATATACCCGCTGACCATTCATTTCATGAAGATATCTCAAAAATGTAGGGGCTAGTTTGCGATCAAACAGACAGATAGAACTGACTAAAGCAACTCAGATGGTCATCCTGATAATTTCGGTATACTTGTTGGTGGGTCTGTTTCTCAACCTTTAAGGACTTACAATTTCGAGATTCGTAACAAACTTAATATAACATTCATTTTCATGAAAGGTATAATAAGGTGTGATATTTACACAAACAAACTATCATTTTCTTAGAGTGACGCGTTGGCATACGAAATCACCTGTCTATATATGTAAGTGTATCGCTTCACTTTCCAATTTTAGCAAAACTATAGATATCTTTTCAAAATCGTCTGTACCATATTATACCAATCTGTACCAAAACGTGGCTTGTATATATCGTCGATCCCATGGAAGATTAACACACTTCAGTTGTTCGCGTGGAAGACTAGCACGTTTCACTTGTTGGCGTGGAAAACCAACACGTTTCAGTTCTTCGCGCGCAGACTAGCACGTTTTACCTGGAAGACTAACACATTTTCAGTTGTTCGCGTGGAAGACTAACACGTTTCAGTTATTGGCGTGGAAGACTTACACGTTTCTATTGTTCGCGTGGAAAACCAACTCGTTTCAGTTCCTCGCGTGGAAGACGAGCACGTTCCACCTGGAAGACTAACACATTTCAGTTGCTCGTGTGGAAGAATAGCACGTGTCACTTGTTGGCGTGGAAGACTTACACGTTTCAGCTGTTCGCGTGGAAGACTAGCACGTTTCTATTGTTCGCGTGGAAAACCAACTCGTTTCAGTTCCTCGCGTGGAAGACGAGCACGTTCCACCTGGTATACTAACACACTTCACTTGTTCGCGTAGAAAACCAACACGTTTCAGTTGTTTGCATGGAAAATAACACGTTTCAGTTATTTGCGTGGAAGACGGGCACGTTTCACCTGAAACGCTAACACGTTTGAGTTGCTCGCGTGGAAGTCTAACACGTTTCACTTCTTCGCGTGGAAGACTAACACATTTCAGTTCTTCGCGTGGAAGACTAACACATAGTTCCGTTAAGCGAAGCTTAAGTCGAGATTCGCTGCTAGTTTTTTTTAAGTTATGCATGTTACTATCTATTTTAATCAATATCTTGGGGCAACCATAGTGGCACATGAAAATTTGAACATGCATTTGATTAAGCGAAATCAGATCAACGAAAAGTATTTAATTACACAATTATTAATGATAATTTAATACGTGTTAATTATATTTATTAAACTTCTTTTTTTTTAATATCGAGAGTCGGGCTAGCTAAAAACTTAACTCAAAACTTAAGCTAGCCCAACCCGCGTTATTTCTTAAAAATCAATTGTAATAAATTAATTATATCCGTATTATATTAGCATGAAATAATGTGCAATTTAGTACGCTTTCGTTTTTTGATTGCGCTGGAAAGGTTGAACTAGCTTATGAGACCTCTACAGATGGCATGCTAAAGTATTGTAGACAATGTTACCATTTATTTATTTACTCATCTTGAATTGTTACATTTCTTACAAACTATTGACATATATAAAGTCTTAACGCACCAATTTAACATTTGATTAAGTAACAATTTAAAAGTATTTTCAGAGTAGGGGAAATCCAAAACTGAAGAATTTGAGAGCAAGTTAAACTCTTTAAGAGCTCTGGAAAGAGGAGCATTTCAGCATAGTTAGTTCTTGCTATCCACAAAAAAGTATGCATTATTTCTTAAGCATATACGTGGAAACATCACTATGCTGCTAGTAAATAAATGCACAACAACAGCAAAACAAGCATCACATATGTACATGTAAACATCAAAGCAAGCATCCACACATACATGGAAACAGCAAAGCTAACGCTAAGAGATTATTGCACATACACACATGTATTCAGCAGCTAAGAGCACAAGTTATTGCTCACATATATACACGTATATGCTAGAAAACAAATGAGAAATAAATAAGCAGGTGTTCGAGAATGCAGTTCGTGAAAAGTTCAGACTATTGAAGAAATATGCGAACGAGGCAGCAGAGAATATAAAAGCTGCGCAAGCTGAGAATAATGCAATTAGTTCGACTTCAGCACGGTATAGGTTAATTATGCGAGTAATTTTATTCTGAAGTAATAGTATCGGAATAGTGTTGTCAATAAAGAACATTCGGCTATACTGAGTTATTTATTCCAAAGTTCAGTGATTTGTACTATAACGGAAGCTGCAGAGTAATATAGAATTCCTGAAACCCGTACATTACACATCTCTACAAAAAAAATTTGTTCTTTGTCTAAAGTTTATTTCATGATTTTCTGTTTTATTATAAACAAAAACGAAAAGAAAATACCTTTTTTCGGTATAAAGTTTGCTTTCGTAATAGTTATAGCAACAATACTCATGGCGCCAAAGTGATAACTAAACAATAGCCGGGTCGATTTGTGGGGAGGCAAAAAAATCGCCCATTGCTCTATGAAAATCATATTCTAGGGATCAAAATAAGAAACTTTGCCCAAGGAACGATACCTCTAAAACGAATTCTGGATATCCCCCAATTTGGGTCGAACTTTTGGGCAGGGGCAAATTTTGAAAATCCCACTTTGCACCCATTTAGAGTGCTCCAATCGAGTACAAATGTATGACCGACCCCCACTAACTTTGGTGGCCCGACCCACCGATGCCAGTGGCACACCCCCTGGAACCCCCTGGGGTTCTCCATACAAACATTTCAATAAATCGCCGGTTTTGCACTTTACATGAAAAAATCAGCTAAATGGCTATGTGGTAATAAGGCCAATTGACCTTATGGCCGGTGACCTTATGTCGCCACACCATCACATTAATGCATTGTCATCGAGCTTGATAGGTGTGCAAAGTTGCAATCAAACTTATCGCCATTCAAAGTGGTGATAAGGCCAATTGGCCTTATGGCCGTTGGCCTTATGTCACCACACCCACACCATCACATTTGGCCTGTATGTAACGGAATCTTAAGCTTAATTTTCACCGGTTTCTAGAAGTCTGATTAATTTGAAACTTTGCACACGTATCAAGGACCGATGACAATGCATTAGCTAATAAAAGCGTGCTAAAAATGAATTTAACTTAGTAATAGAAAAGAAATTAAAAAAAATTATTAGAAATTAGCGTTTTTACAACCCTTTTAAAACCAAGGCATCACTGTGTGGCATTTGCATGTCGTAAACATAGTTGTGTGGATTTTTATTCAACCGTTTTAAAAAATGAAGGTATCACTGTGACACAATTGCAGATCGCAAAATTGCTTGTGTTGTTTTTTTAAGCCACCACAAGACACAGCAGGTAGATTGAATTTACCATTTCATTCTTATTACCTCGTCTCGTAGACCATATATAACGCAACAGTTTTTGTGAATGCATTAAGTCGTTGTGAAGAACCCAAAGTGTGAAGTGCTAATTTCAGATAAAAAATATTTAAAAATAATAAGTGAAGTGACCATTCCAAATCAAAAAGTTACAATGAATCCACCATCCTCTACACCGCAAGATGAAGCAACTACATCAACAACCTATCGAAAACCCAATGAGTCATATACCCGTTTTAGAGGTATGGTTCCTTCGGCAAAGTTTCTTATTTTAATCCCTAGAATACGATTTCACAGAGCAATGAGCGATTTTTAAATCGACCCGCCCTACTAAACAATGATCAGGTTTTTTGTTACAAATCTAGAATAACCTAAATATCGTCGCGAAAGTATAAAATTGAAGCTGTGATTTTTGTTATATATGTCGGCAATTTATTACAGTTCGAGATATAAAATATGACCTAAATACATCTCTCATCTTCTGTGAAGCCTACGAAGCATATTTTGGCTCTCCTGTTTGGAATCAAGACAAGATATGGGCTCCACATGTTGCTTGTAGTTATTGTAAAGATGTTTGGAAGGTAAGCAAATTTTATATAAATAGTAATTAAATAAAGTAGACATATTGATTTCTCTTGCTATATTCTAGATGGTATCGAAGTGAGAAAAGATCTATGAAATTTGCAACACCAAGAATCTGGCGAGAACCAAAAGACACTTGAAAGACTGCTACTTTTGCATGTGAATCCGAGTAAAAGACGTAGAGGTAAAATGCAAACCCTATCGAATATCCTGATCTCGAATCTTCTCTGCTCCAGTCGCACACGACTGACACGACCAGTACCAGAGCCACCGAAACAATTATCGCAGGGGAGGATGTGCTCATCTCTTAATTCTTATAAAGCAATACCGACACGAGAACAACCAAAACATCATTACATCACTACTGAAGATTTTAATTATTTGGTAGTGATTTAAATTTACCATAAAGTAAAACAGAGCTTTTGGCTCTTCTTCGAACAACGTTATCAAGGCCAATATATAGAAACATGATGGGAGACTATTTTGGGGTTTATTGAGGGATAGTACTTATGAACGTAAAAGAAGAAGTAAAAGTGTACACTTTTAAATCATTTTCAAATTTTTTAAATTATTTCGATATTAAAACTTAATAAAAATATTTATTTGACTATTCATTTCAGATAAAATTAAAACCATAGATTTTGGAATTTGCGTTTGAGGCGGTTTCCTAATAGGAAAGCAAACTTTTTCATGCCACATATTCTTTTCGTCATACTACGACCTACAGAATTGAAATTTAATGCTTTGGAGTCAAAGTCAAATTTGTGTTGATCCCTGTTATTCTGTCGACTTTTCTTCGTGATAACCTTCCCCCCTCCCCATCCTCCCTGCTCCCTTTTGTCCCTCGGAAACACCAAT
>JARSSU010029518.1:0-25000 GCA_029619165.1 Eurosta solidaginis
TTGTATTTTTTATATATATATTATATTATTTTATTATATTTTATATTTATTAGTTTATATTATTTTTTATTATTTTTATTATATATATATATATTGTATTTTTTATTATGTTATATTTTTATTTTGTCTATTTTGTATATATGATTATTATTTATTTTATATCATATATTTTTTATTTTTATATTTGTATTATGTTATTTTTATTATTGTTTTTATGTATTTTGTAATGTTTGTAATATTATTTATTATAATATTTTGTGTTATATGTATTATTTGTTTATATTATTTATTTAATATTTATTATATTATATATTTTTGTTATATTTTGTATATTTTTATTTGTAATTTGTATTTATATATATATGTATTTATATTTGTATTGTTATATTTTTATTTTTTATTATTTATATTGTATATATATTTTATTTTTATTTAATTATTTTTTTATTTATTTTTATATTTTTTATTTTTTATTTTATTTATTTTTATTATTTATTTTTTATTTTGATATTTTTATATATGATATATTTATATTTTTATGTTATTTAGTTTTATTTTTGTTTTTTGTTTTTGTTATATTATATTATTTTATTTGTATATTTTTTATTTTATTATTTTTTTAAATTTTATTTTGTTATTTAATTTTATTATTATATTTTATATGTTTATATTATTATTTTATTTTATTTAGTTTATTTATTTTTTATTATGTTTTTGTGTTGATTTATTATTTATATTATTTTTTATTTTTATTTTATTTATATTTTATTTTTTATATTTATGTAGTTTATTATTGATTTTTTTATTAATATATATAGATTATGTTTATTATTTTTGTATTTATTTTATTTTGAGTATTTTATTATTATTTTATTTTTTATTTATTATCTTTGTTTTATTTAGTGTTTTTTATATTGTATGTGTTTTATATATTTGTTAGTGTATTTTTATTTAGTATTTTTTTATTTATTATATATTTTTTATTTTTATTTCTGTATATTTTGTTTTATTATTTATTTTTATATTTGTTTATATTATGTATTGTGTGATTTTTATTTATTATATTTTTTATAATTTTTATTTTATGTATTTTTATTTATTTTTTGTTATAGTTATGTATTTATTTATTTTAGTATTATATTTTCATATATATATTTTATATATTTATATTTTTTTATTTTTATTTTATGGGTTTATCGTATTATTATGTTATATTTTTTAATTTATATATTTATTTTTGTTTTATATTATTTATATTATTTTTTGTTATAAGTTTTTATTTCTATTTTATGAATTTTTAAATGTTTTATTATTTTATTATTTTTATTTTATATATTTTTATTTTTGTTGATTTGTTTTTTATATGATATATTTATTATTTATATTTTAATTTATTATTATGTTATTTTTTATTTTATATTTTATATTATATATTTTGTGTATATATATATATACTATTTGTTTTATTTTGTGTATTCATTTTTTATGTAATATATTTATATATTTTATTATTATATATATATTTATGTGTTATTTTTATTTTTTTATTATTATTTATGTATTTTTATTATTTTTGTATATTTTATTTTTGTATTTTATATATTATTTTTTTATTTTATTATTTTTTATTTTTTATTAGTTTTATATTTTTCTATAGTATTTTATTTATTATTTTAATTTTTTATTTGTATTTTTATGTATTTATTTTATGATTTTTATTTTTTAGTTATTTTATTTTAATATTGTATATTTATATATATATTTATTTTTTATTTATATTTATTATATTATTTATATTTTATTATTTTCTATTATTTTTTCTTTTTGTTTTTATATTTATTATATCAGTTTTTTATAATTTTTTATATATATTATATGTATTTATTTTTTTATATTTGTTTTATATTTTTTATTATTTTTTTATATTTTTATTTATATTTTTTATTTTTTATGTATAATTATATTTTTTATTTCGTTTATTATGTATATTGTTTATAATATGTGTTATAATATTTATATTTTTATTTTTTATTTTTATTTTGTTTATATATATATTTTTTATTTTTGTTTTTGATTTATGTTTATATTTTTATATATTATGTTTATATAAATTTTGTTTATATATGTTTTAATTTTTATATATTCTTTATTTATATATTTTTTTATTTTTTTATTTGTTTTATTTTATTTTTTATTTTAATTTTTATTGTATTTATATTTTATTTTCTATTTTATTATATTTATTATTTATGTTTTTATTTTTTGTATTTTAATATTTTATTATGTATTATGTAATATTTTTTATATTTTTATATTTTTTATATTTATATTTTTTATTTTATATATATTTGTATTTATTTTTTTATTTATTTTATTGTATTTATGTATTTTATTTGTTATTTATTTTTTATAATTTTTTATGTTTTGATATTTTATTATTATATTTTTTATGTTTTATTTTTTATATTTGTGTTTATTATATTTTTTTATTATTTTTGTGTTTTATTTTATATTTTTATGTTTATTTTTTATTTATTTGTTATTTTTTATTTTTTATATTTATATTTTTATTTATGTTATTTATTTTTATATTTATTATATATATTTTTATATAATATTTTATATGTGTATTTATTTTTATTTTAAATTTTTTTATATTTATATTTTTTATTTTATATTTATCTTTTATTATTTTTTATTTTATAATATAATTATATATTTTTTTATTTTTTAATATTATAATTTATTTTATTTATATTGTATAATTTATATATTTTAAATGTTTTTTATTATTAATTTTTTATTATTATTCTATTTTTTTAATATTTTTTTACTTATTTATTTTTTATTTTTATGATTTATTTGATTATTTATATATATATACATATATTATTTAAGTCTAATGGTTTATATAGTATATTTATATATTTTTTATATATATTTGATATGTGTTATCTTGTATGTTTTATGTTTGTAATTTTAATTTTTTGATTATCTGTTTTTTATGTGTTTGTATATTTATATAGTTATATCTATCATTTTTTGTCTAATGTTTGAGTATATTAAATATATTTTATAAATGTTATTATGATTGTATTTTATTATCTTTTTTATTTATATATTTATTTTTATATGCGTATATCTTAATTTATATTTATTATTTGTTATTTTTGTTTATAATTATATATATTTTTTTTATTCTATTTGTTTATTTATAGTATATCAATTTTTAGTGATATATTTTGATTTTATTATTTATAATTATTTTTTGTTATATAATTTTTATATTTATATGTTAATTTTTTGTTATATTTATTTTTATAATGAGTTTTATATTTTGTTATCTATTATTTATTGTATTATATTTTATTAATTTTTATTTATTTATTTTAGTTTTATATTGATTAATTTTTTATTATATATTTATATTTTATTATTCATATATGTATATATTTAATTATATAATATTATTATATTTTTAGTATTATAGTTTATATATAATTATCTTTATATTTTTATATATTATTTTTATTATATTTTTTAATTTTTATTAAATTTTTTATATTATTTATTTGATTTTTTAGATTTTTTAATTTTGTTAGATATTTTATTTTATATATTTTATTATAATATTTTCATATTTTTTATTATTTTTATTATTTATATTTATGTATTTATTTATATATTTTTATTTTATATAATTGGTATTATTTTATTTCATTTTTGTTTTCATATTTTATTTTATTTTAGTTTATTCTATATCTTAATATATTTTTAGATATTATCTTCTGTATTTTTATTTATATATTTATTTATTATTTAGATTTTTATATTTATTTTATATTTATATTTTATTAATCTTATATATTTTTTTTGTTATATGTGTTTTTAATATTTTTTTTATTGTATATATCTTATTTTTTATACTAATTTTATTATATTTTATATATTTATTGATATTTGATTTTATTTTTTGATGATTAATCTATAATATTTGTATTTATTTTATTATATATTTATGAGATATGTATTGTATATTATTTATTATACTTATATTATGTATTTTATATGTTCATATGTTTTTATTTTTATGATATGTTTTTATTTATATTTTATTTGTAATATATTTCTGTATATTTAATCTATTTATTTTTTTATTTATTTATCTATTATTATTTTAATTAATTTTTGATGTATATATATAGATTTTAGTATATATTTATTATAATATTTATATCTTATTTTTCTTTTTTATTTTATATATTATTTATTATTTTATTTTTATTTTTTATTTATATAATTTATGTATATTATATTTATTATTTTAGTTTATATTATTATAATATATTTTATATTTAATTATTTTTATATATATATATATTTTTTTTAGTATATTTTATATTATTTATATTATATGTTTATATATTTTGTCATTATTTTTGTCTTATTTTTTATATCACAGTAGTATATTATTTATATTATTATTTATTATTATATGATATATATATGTATTTAAATATTATAATTTTACGTATGTTTATTGTAAATTTTAATATTTTATTTATTTTTATTTATTTAAAATTATATTTTTCTTTTGTAAATAATTAATTATTATATTTATTTGTATATGTTATATATTAATATTATTTTTTATATTGATATATATGTTTTATTTAATTTTTTATATTTTTATAATATTATTTATATAATATATTTATTATATTATTATTTTTTATTTTTTATATTTGTTTTTATTAATTTGTTTTTTATATAGTATATTTTTTATATTTTTTGTTTTATTTTTAGTGCTTGTATATTATATAGTTTTTTATTTTCTATTGTCTATATATTTTTATTTTTGTTTTCGTATGATATTTCATTTTTATATTTTCATTTATATCTTATTTTGTTTTTTATCATTTTATACTTTATTATTTTATATTTTATGATTTTTTTATTTATTGTTTTATTTTTTATATTATGTGTTTTATTAATTAAATTTTAGATATATATTTTATTTGTAATATTTGATTAATATATATAGATGTATTAGTTATTTGTTTATTATATTTTTATTATTTTGATATTTTTTGTTTTATTTATATTTGTTTAGTTATATATTTATGTTATATATTTATTTGTATGATATAGTGATGTATTATTTATTTATGATAAATTTATTTTATATTTATTTAATCTATTTTTATTATTATTTATGTTGTTTATGTTTTTTAATTTATTTTTTCTATATATTTTTATCTTTTATAATTAATTTTAAGTTTATATATATATATAATATTTATATATATTCTTTATCTTTATATTATTATATATTAATCTATCAGTATTGTATATTTATATTATGTATGTTACATTATATTTTAGTACTTTATATTTGTATTTTTTGTATTTTATAATGCTAATTAAGTATATTTTCTGTTTATATTATTTATGTTTATGATTAATTCTCCTATTATATATTTATCTATAAAGTATTTGTATGTGTATGTTTATGTAATTTTTTATGATATTTAGTTTTGTTTGTTATGTATTATTATATATATTTTGTATTTGTATATATTATGTTAATTGTTTTTTTATATTTTTTTTATATTTTTAAATTTTTTATTTATTTGTATTATTTATATGTTTATGTTTATTATTATACTTTTGATTAATTAAGTCTTTATTTATTTTTTTATATTTATTTTTTTAAATTTAATATTTTTTTATTTTTTAATTTTTTTATTTATTTATTATTTTATAATATAATGTTATAGATTTATATGTCATATATTATTATATAATATTATTTATTTTTATTATTTTTTATATATTTATTTTCTTTATATTATGTTTATTTTAGTATGTATTTATTTGTTATTTTTTCATAATTTTTGATTATTTATTTATATATTTATATATTTTATCTAATTTATGTTTTATTATTTTTTAATTTATTTTGAATATTATTCTATTTGTATTTATATATAAATTTTATTTTAATTGTATTTTTTAATATATTATTTATTTTTAATGTTGATTATTTTTATTTATTTTTAGTTATTTTTTTGTATATTAATGTTTGGTGGTTTTAATTTATTAAAATTTATTTTTTAATATTTATTTGTTAATTGATTATTTTTATTTAGTTTATTTTTGTTATTATATTTATTTTTTTTCTTTTATTTATATAATTTTTATATTTTTAATATATATTTTTATTTGGTTTAATTTTTTAATGTTTATATTATTATTTTTTGTTAATTTATATTTTTTGTTTTTTTATTTTTATATTTATTTTATTTATAATTTTTTTATTATATTTTTTTATTTTGTATTATATTTTTTTTATTTTTTTATTTTAATATTTATAAATATTTTTTTATTTTTTAATTTTATATATTTTTTAATATTTTTAATTCATTATTATATTATTAATTTATATTAATTTTTATATTTGTTCTTTTTTTATTATTTTAATTATATTTATATTTTTTATTTTATATTTAGATTTTTATTTATTTAGATTTAGTTTTTATTTATTTTTTTTTTATATTTATAATATATATATTTTATTTTTTTTATATTATAAGTTAATATAAATTATATTATATATAATTTTGATTTAAGTTTATTACTTATATTATAATTATTTTTTATTTAATTATTATTAATTGTATTATTTTATTATTTATAATTTTTTCTTTATACATTTATTATTTTATTTTTTTATATTTTATATTTTATTATTTTTTATATTTTATTATATTATATTATTTTTTATTTATAAAATATTATATTTTCATATTTTTATTATTTTATTATTTTTTTTATTATATTTTAATTTTATTTTTTTTATATATTTAAGATGATAGTGTGTTTTTTAATTTGTTATTTATTATATTTTTATTATATTTTTTAATAATTTTTAATATTATATATTATTTTTTTTATTTTTTTAAATTTTTTTTAATTTTTTATTATTTTATTTTTTTATTTTATGATATATTTTATTTTTATTATTTTTAGTTTATATAATTTTATATTTATATTATTCTTTATTTTATTATGTTTTTATTATATTTTTTATTTTTAATTTTTTTGTATTTTATTTTTTTTATTAATGATTATTTTTATTTTTATTTAGAAATTTATTTATTTATTTATTTTATATATTTTATTATTTTTATATATATTTTTATTTTTTTGATTTATATTTTATATTTTTATATTTCTTTATTTTTATATTTTTTTATTTTATATATTTATATTTTTATTATTTTTATTTATTATATTTTTATTTTTATTTTTTAATTTTATTTGTATTAATATATTATTTTTTTTATATTTTTATATTTTTATTTATTTTTACTATTATTTTTTATTATTTTTTAAACAGAGTTTATATTTATATATATTTTTTTAATTTTAATTTTTTAAAATCTATTATATTATTATTTCTTTATTTTTTATTATAAAATTTATTAAATATTTTTATATTTATTTATATTTTATTATTGATATATTATTTATTCTTTTATATATATATTTTTAATTATTTTTTAATTTTTATATTTATTTTTTATATTTTTTTAATTATATATTATTTAATATTTTTTTATTTTTTTATTTTATTTATTATATTAATTTTTTTTATATTTATTTATATTTATTTTTAACTGAAAATTTATTTATTTTTTTTATATTATTTATTTTTTTTATTTTATTATTATATTTTTATAATTTTTATTAAATTGATTTATTTTTTATCTTGTTAATAATAGAAATGTTATTTTTTTTATTTTTTTTCTTTATATTTTTTCTTTTTATTTTATTATTTAATTATATTTTTTTATTTTTTTAATATTTTTATTATTTTATTTATATATATTATTTTTTATTTTATTATATATTTTTATATTATATATTATCAATCTAAATATAATTAATATTAATTTTTAATTTTTTTAAATATTATTATTTATAATTTAATTTTTTTATTTTTTAATTTATATGTATTATATAATTTTTTTATATTTTAATTAATTTTTAATTCTTTATTTTATTATATTCTTTTTATTTTTTTTCATTTGTAATTTATTTCTTATACTTATAATTATTTCTTATATTTTTTAATTCTTAATAATTTTTTTATAAAATTTATAAAAATATTTATATTATTTTATTATTTTTTTTAATTTATTTTTATTTTATTATTATCTTTTAATATTTTATATTTAGATTTTTATATTATATTTATAATTATTTTTTTTAATAAATATTATTATTTTTTATTATATTTTTTCATATTTTTAATTTTTTAATTATATATAATAATTATTTATATATTTATTTTTTAATTTATATATATATATTTATTTTATCTATTTAAATTCCCTATTTATTTCTTTATTTTATTATTTTTTGTACATTATTTTTATTTATATTATTTTTATTTTTAATTTATATTTTTTTTAATTTATTATTATTATTTTTTTTATATTTTTATAAATATTATTTTTTTTATATTTTTATTTTTAAAATATTTTATATTATTTTTATTATATATATTTATTTTATTATTTTATTTATATAATAATATTTATTTTTTATTTATTATAATTTTTAATTATTATTTTTATTTTATATTTATTTATATTATATATTTTATTTTTATATTTTATATACTATAATTATTTTCTTATATTTTTTATATTTTTAATATAATTTTAATTATTATTAATTTATAAATTTTATTTATTTTTTATTTAATTTTTTAATTTATTTAAAATATATTATTTTTATTTAATATTTTTTATTTTATAATTTATTATATTTTTATTTTTATTATTATATATTTTTTATTATATTTTACTTATTTAATTTTTTTTAATAGTATGTTTTAGTATTATATTTTTTTTTATTTTTATTTTATTTTATTATTATATTTATTAATAATTTTATTATTTTTTTATATTATTATTTTTATTTTTTTTTTTTATTATTTTTTAATTTTTATTTATATTTTTTTATTATTAATTTTATTTTTTTTATTTTATAATTATTTTTTTTTATTTTTTAATTATTTAATTTTTTTTTTATTTTTATTTTTATTTTTATTTTTATTTATTATTTATTTTATTATTTATTTTTTTTTATTTTTAAATTATTTATTTTTAGTTAATTTTTTTTATTTTTTTTTTTTATATTTATTATTATTTTTTTTTATAAATTTATTTTATAATATTTTTTTTTTTAATATTTTTAATATATTTTATATTATATTAAAATTATTGTTTTTATTTTTTTTTTTTTTTTATTTATTTTTTTTGTTTTATTTTTTTTTTATTATTTAATTTTAATATTTTATTTTTTTGTATTTATTTTTTATTTTTTATATATTTAAATTATTTTATATTTTTATTGTAAATAATTTATTATTATTCTTTTTATTTTTTTTTAATTATTATTTATTAATATTTTTTTTTATTTTATTTTTTATTTTATTTATTAATTTATATTTTATATTATATTTTATTTTATTTATTATTATATTTAATTTTTAATTTTTTAATTTATTTATTATTTATTTTGTTATTTTTTTTTTTTATTTATTTTTTTTTTTATTTTTTATTTTTTTATTTATATTATTTTTTTATTATTTTATTATATTTATTTATTTTATATTATTATTTGATATAATTTATTTTTATTTTATTATATTTTTTTTATTTTTTTATTTTATTTTAATTTTATTTATTTATTATTTATTTTTATTTATTTTTTTTTTTTTATTATATTATATTATATTTTATTTTTTTTTATTATTAATTTATTTTTATATTTATAATTAATTTTTTTATTTTTATTTTTTTTTTTATTTTGTTTATATTTTATAATTTATTTATTTTTTTATTATTTTATATATATATTTTTTTATTATATTTTTTAATGAATTTTTTTATTTTATTATAATTTATTTTGTATTTATTAATTTTTCTTTTATTTTTGTATTAATTAATTTTATTATTTTTTTTATTTATTTTTTTATTTTATTATTTTTTTTTTTTTATTACTTATAATTAATATTAATTGATAATTTTTATATTTTTTATTTGTTTATTATATTTTTTTTTTATATTTTTTTTTTTATAATATTTTATATATAATTTTTTTAATTATTTAAATTTTTTTATATTTATTTATTATTTTTATATTTTATTTTTTATTTTTTTTTTTTTTATTATATTTATTTTTAATTATTTATTTTTAATATAATTTTTATTTTAATTATGTATTTATTTTTTTTTTTATTAATTTTTTTAATTATTATATTATAATATTATTATTTTTATTATTTTTATTATTATTTATTATTAAAATTAATTTTTATTTTTCTTATTTTTTTTTATATTAATTATTTTATTAATTAATTATTTTTTTAAATTTTTTTTTTGTATTTATTTTTATTTATATATTTTTTTATATTTTTATTTTTTTTTTTATTTAATTTTTATATTTTAATTTATTATATTTTTATTTTATTAATTTATAATTTTATTATTTATTATTTTTATTTATTATTTATTTAAATATTTTTTTGTGTCTATTTTATATTATTATATGTTTTGTTGTTTTGTATATGTAGTATTATTTATTTTTTGTCTATATTTATATATAATTGTTGTTTTGTGTATTCTTATTGTATAATTTAATAGACATGGGTCTGTTTTGTCTGTTGTTTTTGTGTGTTTATATTAATTTATTTTTGTTTATTATTTTTATTATATGTGATTTATTTTGTATCTATATATGATATAATGTGTGTATTTTTATTTTTATGTGTGTTTATTTTTATGTTTTTATGTATATATTTTTTATAATTTTTATTTTGTTTTCTGATATTTTGTTATTATTTTATTTATTATTATCTATTTATTTATTATAGTTTTATGTATTATAAATATGTCTATATGCATATATATATTATATTTATGTAATTTCTATGGCTTGTTTGATTATTTACTTATGTGTATGTATAATTTATGTATATTTTGTGTTTTTTGTGGTTTTGTATGGGTATTGTTTTATTTTTTGTTATATGTGTGTGTTTGTTTTATGTATTATATCTATTAGTTTGTCTATTGATAGAAAGGGAAGTTTTTGTGTATTGTCTTATTCTGTTTTGTAATTTGGTCTGTAATTATTTTTATTTTTATATTTATTTTTTATGTTTTTATATTATATGTATTTATATTATTTATTTATGTATATATATATTATTTTATTATTATATATCCTATGATATGTATAGTTGTGTAGTGTTTATATTTATATATATTTATTATGTGATTGTATACTATATTATAAATGTGATATATATTTATGATTGTATTATTTCTATGGTTTTTTGTATGTGTATTGTTTTTAATTTTTAATTATTTATTTTTGTATATATATATATTTGTATTTTTTATGTTTTGTATAAATTTTTTATTTTAGATTTATTATATATATTTTATGTATATTATTATTTTATTCTACTAATGATTATTTTAATTTTGTGTATGTATATGATTTTTATATCTATTTGTTTTATTTTGTTATCTTTGTCTGTTTTGTTTTATCTAGTATTTAATTTATTTATATTTTTATGTGTATTTCTTTTTTATTTTTATTTTATTATTTTTTATATATATATTATATTTTATATGTGTGTTATATATTTATGTTTTTGTTTTATTTTTTGTGTATTTTTGATATGATTTTTTTTATATATGATGTTATATACTTATTTTATATATTTTTTATATATATCTATATGTTATATGTATATTTATTATTTATGTTTTGTTATTATTTATTATTTATTAATATTATTTTATTCTATATTATTTATTATTGTGTGTATTATTAATTTATTATTTTATTTTTTATTTTAATTTTATGGTGTATAATAATTTTATTTATTATACAAATCTATATTATAATTGTAATTTTTTATTTTTTATTATTTATATTTATTTTTATATAATTTTATATATTTTATATTTTTTATATATTAATATTTTTATTATATATTTATTTTTATATAATATATTTTATATATTTATATTTTATTTATTTTATTATATTTATTAATATTATATTATTTTATTTTTTATTTATTTTTTTTATAATATAGTATTTGTAATATATATTATATTTTTATTTTTATTATTTATATATATATATTTTATTTATATTATTTTTATAATATATATATATTTATTATTTATTTAATTTTATTATTATTTTTATTTTATTATTTATATTTAAATTTTATATTTTATATTTTTTTATTATTAAAATTTTTATTTTTATATTATTATTTTGTATTATTTTTTATTTATTATTTTTATATATATTATTTTTATTTTATATTTTTTATATATTATTTTTTATTTTTATTATATTTATTATATTTTTTTATTTTATATATATATATATATTTATTTATTAAATATTTTATATTATATATTTATATTATTATATTTTTTTATTTAATATGTTTGTTTATATTTTTTATTTTATTTATGTATTTTATTTATTTTTTTATTTTATATTTTTTTTATTATTTTTATTTATATATTTTTTATTTTATATATTTATTTTTATATTTTTATATATATATATATTATATATGTTTTTTTTATTTTTTTTATTTTTTTATTATATATTTTTATATTTTTTTATTTATTTTTTTATATTTTGTATATTATTTTTATATTATTTTATAATTTTATATATTTTTTATAATTTATTTATTATTTATTTGTTATTTTTTTATCTATTTATATATAATTATTTTTTATTTATTTTTATATTTTTTATATTTAATTTTATTTTTATTTTATTTTATATTTATTTTTTTTATTTATTATATTTTTTAATTTTTTATTATTTATTTTTTATTTATTTGTTTTTATTTTTATTTATTTTTATATATATTATTTTATTTTTAATTTTATATTTTATTTTAATTTTTTATTTTTTTTATTTATTATTTTATTTTTATTTTATTTTTTATTTTTATTTTTTTATTTTTTTTATATTTTTATATGATTATTTATTTTATTTTTTATTTATTTTTTATTTTTTTATTTATTTATTTTTTATTTATTAATATTTTTTATTTGTTTATATTTTTTTGTATTTTTATTTATATTATATTTTATTTTTTTATATTTTATTTTTTTATATTTTATTTTTATTTTTATATATATATTTGTTTTATATTTATATATTTTTATATTTATATATTTATTATTTGTTATTTTTTTATTTATTTTTTTTATTATATTATTTTTTTTAATTTTTTATTATTATATTTTATTTTTTATATTTATATTTATTTTATTTTTTTATTTTATATTTTTTATATAGATTTGTATTTTATTTTTTATATATTTATTATTATTTATAATTATATTATTTATATTTTATTATTTATTTTTATTTTATATATATATATATATTTTTATTTTTATTTTTATTTTTATTTTTTATATTATTTTTATTTTTTATTTTTTTATATTTATATTTTATTTTTATTATTTTTATTTTATATTTTTTTTATATTATAATTTATTTTTTATATTTTTTTTATTTATTTTATATTTTTATTATTTTATTTATATTATTTTATTATTTATTTATATTTTTTTTAATTTATTTATATTTTTTTATTTATTTATTTTTTTTATATTTATTTATTTTTATTTTTATTTTATTTTTATAATTTTATTATTTTTATATTATTTTTTATTATATATTTTTTTTATTTTATTATTATATTTATTTATTTATTTTTATATTATATTTTTAATTTTAAATAATATTTATATTTTTATATATTTATTTATTTTTTTATATTATTTTTTTTATATTTTTATTTTTTATTTATATATATTTTTTTATTTTTATTTTTTTATATATATATATATTTTTTATTATATTATTATTTATTTTTTATATTTTTATATATATTTTTTTATGTAAATTATTTTTTATTTTATTTTTTATTAATTTATTTTTATTATATATATTTATTTTTATATTTTTATAATATTTTTATTTATATATTTTATTTTTTTATTTATTATTTTTTATATATTTTTATTTTATTTTATTTTTATATTTTTTTTTATTTTTTTTATTTTATTATTTATATTTTTATATTATATATTATTTTTTATTATATTTTATATAAATTATTTATTTTATTTTATTTTTTATATTTATTTTTTTATTTATTTTTTATTTTAATATTTTTTTTATATTTTTTTATATTTTATTTTTTATTTATATTATTATTTTTTAATTTTATAATATATTTTTTATATTTTATTTTATATTATTTATATTTTTTATTTTTTATATTTTTTTTATTTTATATATATTTTTTTTTATTTTATTTTTTTATATATTTATTATATATATTATTATTTTTTATTTTTTTATTATATATTTTTTTTTATTTTTATATATTTTATTATATATATATATTATTTTTTATATTTTTTTTATTTTTTTTATTTTTATATTTTATTATATTTATTATTTTTTTATATTATTTTATTATTTTTTTTATATATTTTTTTATATTTTATTTTTTTTTATTTTTTTTATATTTTATATATATAATTATTTTTTATATTTTTATTTTTTTTAATATTTTTATTTTTATATTTTATATATATTTTTATATAATTTTTTATTTTATTTTTTATTTTTATTATTTTTTATTTTATATTATTTTTTGATTTTTTATATATTTATTTTATATATTTGTATTATATTTTTTATATTTTTATTTTTATATTTTTTTATTTTTATTTTTTATATTTATTTTTGTTTTATTTTAATATATATATATATTATTATATTTATATTTATATTTATATTTATTTATTTTTTTTATATTTTTTATTATATTATATTTATTTTTATATTTTTATATTATATATTATTTTTTATTTTATTATATTTTTATTATTTTTTAATTTTTTTTTATATTTTTTTATTTTTTTATTTATTTTATTTATATATTTTTTATTTTTATTATATATTTTTTATTTTTATTTATATATATATATTTTTTATTATATTTATTTTTTTTTATATTTTTTTTATTTTTATATATATTATATTTTTTTTATATTTATTTTTTATATTTTTATTTTTTATATTTTTTTTATTTTTTGTATTTTTTTATTTTATATATTTATTTTTTATTTTTTTATTTTTTTTATTTTATTATTTTTTTAATTTTTATTATTATTATTTTATTTTATTTTTTATATATTTTTTTTATTTTTTTATTTTTATTATTGTATATTTTTTTTTATATATTATTTTAATTTTTATTATATATATATTATATTTTTTTTATATATTTTATATATTTTATTTTATTTTATATATTTTTATTTTTATTTTTTTTATATTTTATTTATTTATTATATTTTTTTTATTTTTTATTTTTTTAATTTTTTTTATTATTATTTTTATTTTTTTATTTTATATTATTTTTTATTTTATATTTTTTATTATTTTATTTTTTATTTTTATTATTTATAATATTTATTTTTATTTTTATTTTAATATTTTTATTTTTTTTATTTTATTTATTTTTTATTTTATTTTTTTTATTTTTTATTTTTTTTATTTTTATATTTTTTTTATTTTATTTTTTTTATTTATTTATTATTTTTATATATATTATTTATTTAATTTTTTTTTATATTTTATATATATATATTTTTATTTATATATTTATTTTATATTTTTTAATTTATTTATATTTTTTTTATTTTTTATTATTTATTATAATTTTTTATTATTTATTTATTTTTTTTATATTTTTATTTTTTTATTTTTTTTTATTTTTTTTTATATATATAATTTTATATTATATTATATTATTTATTATTTTATTTTTTTTATTTTTTTTATATATTATTTATTTTATTTTTAATATTTATATATTTTTTTTTATGTATTTTTTTATATTTTATTTTATTATTATTATTTTTTTTATTATATTATTTTATTTTTTTTATTTTATATATATTTATTTTTTTATTTTTTTATTTTATTTTATTTATTTTTTATTATTTTATTTTATTTTTTTATAATATATTTTATTTTATATTTTTTATTTATTTTTAATTTTATTTTATTATATTTTATATTATATTTTTTATTTATTATTTTTTTATTATATATTTTTATTAATATATATTTATTTTATTTTTTTTTATATAATATATATATATTTTTTTATTTTTATTTTTTATTTTATTTTTTTTTTTTTTTATTTTTTTATTTATTTTTATTATTTTAATTATTTATATTAATTATTTTTTTATTTATTTTATTATTTTATTTATTTTTATTATTTTATATTATTTTTTTTAATTTTATTTATATTTTTATATTTTTTTTATTATATTAATTTTATTTTTATATATATATTTTATTATTATATTTTATTATTTTTTATTATTTTTTTTATTTTTATATTATATATTTATTATTTTTTATATATTTTTTTTATTTTATATTTTTAATTTATTATTTATAATTTTTATTTTTATTTATATTTTTTTTATTTATTTTTTATAGTTTTTTTATTTTTTATATATTTTTTTATTTTATTTTTAATATATATATTTTATATTTTTTTTATTTTATTTTTTTATTTTTTTTATTTTTTATATTTTATTTTTTATTTTTTATTTATTTTTTTATTTTTTTTTATATTTTTATATATTTTTATTTTTATTTTTTATTTTTTTTTATTTATTTATTTTTTTTTATATTTATTTTATTATTTATATTTTATTTTTTTTTATTTATTTTTATTTTATTTTATTTTATTTTTTATTTTTATATTTATTTTAATTATTTTATTTTATATATTTTATTTTTTATATTTTTTTAATATTTATATATATTATTTTTTTATTTTTATTTTTTTATTTTATTTTGTTTTTATTTTATAATTTTTTTTATATTATTATATTTTTATTTTTTATTTTATATATTTTTTATTTTTATATTATTTTTATTTTATAATTTAATTTTATTTATTTTATTTATATTTTTATATTTATTAATTTTATTTTTATATTTTAATTATATGTATTTTTTTATATTATTTTTTTATATTTTTATAATAATTATATTTATATATTTTATATTTTTTATTTTATTATATATATAATATAATTATATATTTTTTTTATTTATTTATAATTTATAATTTATATATTTTATTATTTATATTTTTTATATTTTTATTTCTATTTTTTATATTTTTTATATTTATTTTTTATTTTTATAATTTTTTGATATTATTTATATATTATTTTATTTTTATATTTTTTTTATATTATTATATTTATTTTTTTATTATATATTAATTTTTATTTTTTTTATTTTTATATAATTTTTTTATTTATATTATTTATTTTTTTATAATTTAATTTATATTTATATATTTATTATATTTTATTTTATTTATTTTTTTATTATTTTATTTTAATATTTATTTTTAATATTTTATATTTTTTTTAATATATTTTTTTATATATTAAATTATTTTATTTTTTTATTTATTTTTATATATTTTATATTATATATTTTATATTTTTATTATTTTTTTATTAATTTATTTTTTATTTTATAATATTTATTTTATATATATATTATATTTTTTTCTTTTTATAATATTTTTTTTATTATTTATTTTTATTTATATTATTATATATTATTTACAATATTTATATTATTTATTATTTATATTTTTTCTTTTATTTATTATTTTTATATGTTATATATTTTTTATTTTATTTTTTTTATATATATATAATTATTATATATTTTTTATTTTATTTATTTTAATATGATTTATTATATATTTTATATATTTTTATAATTTTTTATATATTTAAATTTATATTATATGTATAATATATTATATATTATTTAATATTTTGTTTTATATTATATAAATATATTTATATATTTATAATTTTTTATTTTACTATTATATATTATATTTCTTATTTATATTTCATATTCTTATTTTTTATTTATTTTATTTTATTTATTAATCATTTTTAATAATTTTATTATATATATTTATTTATTTTTATATAAAGTATTATTATTTTATATATGTGTATTTTAATAATATTATTTAAATTTTAATTATATTTTGTTTATTATTATTTTATATTATTATTTTATTAATATTATAAATTTTTTATTTATATATTTATTATATTAATATTTATTATTTTAATTTATATTATTTTAATGTTATATTTATATTTTTTATATTTTATTTTTATTTATGTTATTATAAATAAACTTCTAATATTTTTTTATTATTATTTGTCATATATTTATGTTTTTATTTATATATTTTATATATTATATATTTATATATTAATATTATGTTTGTTTTATTTTTATATTTATAATTTATCTATATGATATATATTATGTAGATTATTTTTTAAATATATTATTTTTATTATTTATTAATTTATTATATATATATATATATTTTAATAATATTTTATATTTGTTTTATATTAATATTTACTAATATATATTTTAGTATATGTATCTATTTTTGTATGTATTATATTTTTATTTATATTTTTTAAAATTTTTTTATTTATATTTTTTTATATTTTTAATTATTTTTTATTTTATTTTTAATTTATTTTTTTTTATTTATTGTTTTATTTTATTATTTTTTTTTATTTTTTTTATTTTTTTTATTATTTAATTATGTTATTATTTTATTATTATATTTCATTTTTTTTATTTTTTTTATTTATATTTTTTATTTATTTGTTTTACTTATCATATTATATATATTTTTTTTATATATTTTCTTATTATTTTATTATCTACTTTTTATTTTTATATTTTTTTTAATAATTATTATATTTTTTATTTTTATTTTTATTTTTTTATTTTTATTTTTATTATTTTTTTTATATTTTTTTTTATATAATTTTAATTTTTATTTTAATTTTTATATTTTATTATTTATTTATATTTTTTAATTTGTTTTAATTATTTAATTATTTAATATTTTTATTTTTATTTTTATTTTTTTGTTTATATTTTTATTTTTATTATATTTTTTATTTTTTTATTTTAATTTATGTATTATTTTATTTATTTTTTTATTTTATTTATAAATTTTTAATATTTTTATTATATATTTTTTTAATTTTTTATTTATTTTTTTATTTTTTTATATTTTTTTATTTTAATTTTTATTAATTATTTTTTCCTATATTTTTTATTTTTTTTATATTATTTTTTTTATATTTATATTTATTGTTTTAATATATATATTTTTTATTTATTTTATATTTCTTATAAATTATTATTTATAATTTATATTATAATATGTATATTTATTTTATTTATTTTTTTTATTTTTATTATATTGTTTTTATTATTTTTATTTTTTATATTATTTATTATTTTTTTATTTTATTATATTTTAATTTAATATTAATATTATTTTATTATTTTATTTATTTATTTCTTTAATTTTAATTTATTTATTATTATTTTTTTATTTTTTATTTATTAAATTAAATTATTTATATAATTATAATTTTTTATATATATATTTATTTAATAAAAATTTTTTTTATTATATTTTATTAATTTTTTATTATTATTTATTTAATATTTTTTAATAAATAAATATTTAATTTATTATTTTTAATTATTTTTCATTTTTAATTTATTTCTTTTATTATTTTTAATTATTATATTTAATTTTATATAATTATTATAATATTATTTTTTTTATGTTTGTTTATTTATTATAATATTTTTTTATATATTTTATTATAATATTTATTTTTATATAGTTCTATTTATTATTTTTATTTTTTTTATTATTTTTTATTTTATTTTATTTATTTTTTATTTTTATTTATATAATTCATATTATTATTAATATAATTGTTTAAAGTATATTATATATAAATTTTATATATCTTATTATTTATTTTATTTTTATTTATATATTTTTATATATATTTTATTATTATATATATTTTTTATATATTAGTGAATTTTGTTTTCCATATATATATATTGTTAAGTTAATTTATTATATATTTTTATATCTTTTATAATATATTATTTTTTATTTATGTATTTTTATTTTGTTTATATTTATTATATTATTATATTTATGATATTTTATGTATATTTGTAATTTATATTTATTATATTTATTTATATATTATTTATATTCTTATATATTTTATTGTTTTTTATATTTTTAATTGTATTTATATTTGTAATTTTTTTGTTCTTTGTTATATTCTATTTTTTAATTTTATTTTATATAATTTATTATAATTTATTTATATTTTTTATTTTATTATATTATAATATTTTTTCTTTAATTATATTATTTATATATATATTTATATTTTAGTATTATTATATTCTTTATTTATATTCTAATAATTTAGTTTAATTTTTAATATTTATTTATTATTATTATATTATAATTTATTATTATAATTTTAATTTTTGTATTTTCATTATATTTTTTATATTGTATTTTACATTTATTATATTTAATTTTAATTATTATTTGTTATTTTATTTATATATTATTTTAATAAAGTATACTTTTATTAATTTTATTTATTTTTTCATATATTATTTTATATATTTTATATTCTATTGATTTGTGTTCGTTTTTTAATTAATTATATTTTTTTATCTTTTATTTATTTTATTATTATATTTTATATATAGTATTTTTATATTATTTAATCTATCTATTTTATTTATTTATTATATATATTTTTATTTTTATTTATTATTATGTTTATATGTATTATTATTTATGTTGATATTTATAAATATTTTTTATATCATTTTAATATATAATATTTAATATATATTATTTATATTTCTTTATATTATGATTTATTTTTAAAGTATATATTTTTTAATATTTTATTATATTATATTATTATATATTATATCTATTTATATTATTTAATATTAATCTATATAATAATATATAATTATTATATTATTATAATATATTTTTTATGATGGTATTTTATTTGTATTAATTATTAATTTTTTTAGTATATACTATTGTTGATATTTTATTTTTCTAATTTATAAATATATATATATCTTTTATTATTTTATGTTATTATTTTTATAATTTTAATTATATATATAATTTTCTAAGTTATTATATTATTATATATTATTTTTATTATTTTTATTTTATTTTTATATAATATTTTATATATTAATCTATTTTTATAATATATTTGTTTTTAATTGATTTCATTTGTTTGTTATTTTTATGATATTTTTTATTATTATTTATATATGTTATTATTATTTTATGTATTTATTTATTTATTTATAGCTTCTATAATATTCTATATTATAGTTTTATAATTATATATGTATTATTGTATCTATATTATATTTTTTATTTTTATTTTTTATATTTTTAATATTTTATATATATACTATAAAGTCTTTTTATAGTTTTTATATAGTATTATATTATATTTATTTTTTGTTTATGTTTAATATGTTATATTTTATTTATTATGTTTTATATTACTTATTATTTTATTATATATTTTTTACTATCTTTAATATTATATATAATTTTATAAATTAATTTTTTATTCTATTTATCTATTATTATAAATTTCTTTATAATTATATTTATTTACTATATTTATTTATATTTTTATTATTATTTTTTATATATATATATATTTTTATTTAATTTTTATGTTTTTTATATGTAATATTTATATATTTTATGTATTTATTATATTTTATTTATTTCATATTATTTTATTATGTATATATGTTATATTTTTTATATGTATATATATCAATATATTATTTTTATAGATATATAATTTGTTTTATATTTTTATTTTATATATTATTTATATGTATTATTATATATATTTTATTAATATATTAATAATATTTATTCCTTATTATATTATTTTTTTTATTATTTCTTTTATTTTTATTTATGATATTTATTATATATTTTTATTTATATATATACATAATTTTATATATTATTGATTATACATTTTTATATTTTTATATTCAAATTATTTATTGATTTTATTATTATCATTTATTATTTTATATTATTTTTATTTTTGTTTTATATGTATATATATAATATTTTATATATAGTTTTCTTTAATATATTATATATTTTATTTTTATTATTTTTAGTTTTATTTTATTTATTTTAATATTTAGATATTATAATGTAAGTGTTTATTTTACTATCTAGAATAAGATTATTAGTTTAATTAATGTGTGATTATTTTTATGTATATCTATATTTTATAATGGTATTATATTATTTTTATATATTATTATTATATTATTATATTATTTATATCTAATATTAAATATTTTATTTTATATTATTTTTATATTTATGTTATTTATTTTATTTATAAATTTATTATATAATTATATTTTTTTATTATTATTATTTATTTTGTTATTTATTTTATATTATTTTTATTTAATTTTATATAATTATTATATTATAATATTTTTTAATATTATTAATTTGATCATATTTTCATACTTTTTTATATTTATTAAAGACTCATATTTATTATATTTTTTTATTATTTTTATATATTTTTATTTTTATTTTTATTTTTATTTATTTTATTATTTTGTTTTTATATATATATGTTGTATGTATTTTATATATATTTTTATTATATTTTTTAATTATATTATGATAATAATTAATTTATATATATTTATATTTTTTATTTTTGTATGATTTTTTATTATTATTTTTATATTTTAGTTATTTTATAAATAGATATTATTCTTATTTTATATTTTTTATATTTGTATTTTTTATATTACAGTATTTTATATGTTTTAGATATTTTATTTGTATTATGTGTATCAATATAATATATATTTTTTTTATTTGATTTTATATATTATTTCTTAATTAGTTATTTATTTTTTATATTTTTTATATATGTGTTTATTATATATTATGTAATTTTTATTTTATTTTTATTATTTTATAGTCTATATTTTATTTATGTATATCGTTTCTGTATTTTTACCTTATTTTATTTTTCTATTATTTAGTTATATTTTATTTTTATGTATAATAATCAAATTTATTAGTTTATTTATATATAATTTATATATTTTATGGTATTATTTTTATATTTTTTGTATATATATTTTATGTATTTAATATTTTTATACTATTTTATTTTATTTTAATGTGTCAGTTTTTTTAGTATTATATTGTTGTTTTTTATTATTATATGAGTTTATTATTTTATATTTATTTTTTATTATAATTATTTTATATTTTTGTTATTATTTTATAAAGAATTATATAATTTATATTTATATTATTATTTTTATATATTTTTATTCTTATTTATTAATTATTTTTTTTTATATTATTTTATTTTTTTATTTATTTTTTTATTAATTATATATTTAATTATTTTATTTTTAATTAATATTTTATTTTTATTATATTTATTTTTTAATATTTATTATTTTTTTTTATTTTAATTATATATTATATTTATTTATTTTTTATTTTATTTTTATAAATAATTTTTTTTTATTTTTTTTTTTAATTTATTATATTTTGTTTTTATTTTTTTTTTTTTTTTTTAATAATTTTTTATATATTTATTATTATTATAATATTATAATTTTTTTTTATTATTTTTATATATTTTATATTTATGAATTTATTTATTATATTTATATTTTTATAAAAATTATTTTTTATTATATTTTTTTATTTTTTTTATTTAAATATTTTTTATTTAATTATTTATTATATTTTAAATTTATATTTATATTTTATTTTTTTTATATAATATTAAAATTTTTTTAATATTTTTATTAAATTTATTTATTATATTTTTATTTTATTTTATATATTTATATTTTTTATTATTATTTTAATTTATTAATTATTTATTTATTTTTTTATTATATTTTTAATTATATTTTTTTATTTTTTTTTTTTTTTATTTATATATTTTATATATTTATTTTTTTATTTTTTTATTTATTATATTTTATTTTTATATATATTATTTTTTTATTTAATTTTTTATTTTTTTTAAATTTAATTTTTATTTATTATTTTTTTATTTTTTTTTTTTTTATTCTATAATTTATTATATTATTTTTTTTTTTTTTATTATATTATTTATTTATTTTTTTTTTATTTTTATTTAATTATTTTATATTATTAATTTATTTATTTTTAATTATATTTTTATTTTTAATTTATATTATTTTATCTTATATATTTTTAAATTTTTTTTATATTTTTTTTTTTTTTATAATTTTATTAATTATTTTATTATAAATTATTTTGTTTATTATAATATTATTTTTTTTTATATTATTTTTTTTTATATTATATATAATTTTTTTTTTTTATATATATATTAAATTTTTTATTTATTTTTTTATTTTTATTATTTTGATATATATTTAATATTTATTTAAATTTTTTATTATATTTATTTTATTTTTTTTATTATTTTTTTTAATTATTTATTTTTTTTTTATTTTTTTTATATTTTTTTTATATTTTATTTTATTAATTTTTATTTTTTTATACTTATTTTATTTATTTTTTTTATTTTTTTATTTTCTTTAATAATTTTTATTTTTTTTATACTTTTTTTTAAAAGTATATTATATTTAATTAATTTATTTATTTTTTTATAATATTTTTTTATATTTTATTTTTTTTTTTTTATTTATTATTTTTATTTTTTATTTTTTATTTTTTATTTATTTTTTTAATTATTTTATTATTTTTTTTATATTTTTTATTTTTTAT
>JARSSU010029518.1:30000-42186 GCA_029619165.1 Eurosta solidaginis
TTTTTTATTTTATATTTTTTATTTGTTTTATTATATATTTTAATTATATTTTATTTTTATTATATATTAATTTTATTTATTTTTTATTTATTAATTTATTTAATAATTATTATTTATTAATTTATATTTTTATTATTTATATTATTAATTATTAATATATTTATTATTATTTTTATTTTATTTTTTTAATTATATATTTTATTTTATTTGTTTTTTTATTTTTTTTTTTTTAATTATATCTTTTTATTTTTTTATTATTATTTATATTTTATATTATTTTTAAATTATATTTTTTTTATATTTATTTATTATTTTTTATTTAATTTAATTTAAATTATATTTGTATATTATTTAATTATATTTATTATATTTTTTTAATATTTTTATAATATTATATTTTTTTTTATTAATATTTTTATTATTATAATTTATTTTATTATTTTTATTTTTTTTTTTTTTTATTTATTTATATTTATTTTATTTTATATTTTAATTTATTTATTTTTTTATTTAATATTTTATATTTTTTGTTTTTTTATATATATAATTATTTTTTTTTTTTATTTATTTTTTTATTTATTTATTTTTTTAATTATTTTTATTTTTATATTTATTATTTATTTTATATATTTATTTTATTTTATTTATTATTTTATTTTATTTTTTTATATTATTTTTATTTTTTATAAATATTTTGTTTTTTTATATATATTTTATTTTTTTATAATTTTTTATTTTTTTTTTAAATTATTTTTATAATTATTGTTTTTATTTATTAGTTATTAATATTTTTTTATTTATTTCTTTTTTTTTTTTTTTTATTATTTATATTTTTAATTTTATTTTTTTTTGTTATTTTTTTTAATAATTTTTATATTTTTTAATTTTTTTTATATTTTATATTATTATTATTTATTTTTTGTTTTTTTTTTAAATTATATTTTTTTTATATTTAAAATTTTTTTTTTTTTATATATTAATATTATTTATTTTTTATTTTATTTATATTTTATATTTTTATTTTATTTTTTTTATTTTATTTTTATATTATTTAATTAATTATTTTTTATTTTATTTTTTATTTATTTTATTTTTTATTATATTATTTTTTATTTTTTTTTTATTTTTTAATTATTTAATATTTTTTTTTTTTTTTTATTTTTATTTTTTATTATAATTTTTATTTTATTATTTTATTTATATTTTATTTATTTTTTGTATTTTTTTTTATATTTTTTATTTATTTATTATAATTATTATATTTTTTTTTTATTATTTTATATATATATTAAATTTATATTAATTTTTTTATATATTATATATTTTATTTTATTTTAATTATTTTTTTTATTTTTTTTATTTATATTAATTTTATTTAATTTATTTAATTATTATATTTTATTTTTTTTTATTAATTTATTTTAATTTAATATTTTTTATTTTTTTTTTTATTTATTTATTTTTATTTATATTTTATTTTTAATTTTTTTATATTTAGTTTTATATTTTTATTTATTTTTTTTTTTATTTATTTTTTATTTAATTTTTGTTTATATATTTTTTTTTATTTTTTTTTTTTTAATTAATATATTTTTTATTTTTTTATTATTTATTTTTTTTATATTTTTTTTAATTTTTTAATTTTTTTTTTTTTTTTTTTTTTTTTAATTTATTTTTTAATTTAATAATTTTTTTTATTATTTATTAATTTTTTTTATATTATTATTTTATATTTTTTTTTTTTAATTTTATTTTATATTTTTTTAATTTATTTTATTTTTTATTTTATATTTTATTTTTTTTATTTTTTTAATTTTTATTTTATTATATATTATTATTGTAATTTTTTTTATTTTTTATTTTTATATATTTATTTTTTTTATATTTTATTATATATTTTTTTTTTTATTTTATTATTTTTTATTTTTTATTAATAATTATTTATTTTTATTTTTATTTTTTTTTTATTATTTTATTTTTTTTTTTTTTATATTATTTTTTTTTTTAATATTTTTTATTAATTTTTTATTTTTTATTTTTATTTATTTTATTATATTTATTTTTTATTATTTTATTTTAAATTTTTTTTATTTTTTTTTATATTATTTTTATTATTTTTTTTTTAATTATAATTTTTTTTATTTTTTTTAATATTTATTTTATTTTTATTTATTTTTTTTTATTTATATTATTTTTTTTTATTTTTTATTATTTATATTTTTTATGTTTTATTATTATTATTATTATTTTTTTATTTATTTTTTTTTATTATTATATATATTAATATTATATTATTTTTATATTATATTTATTTTATTTTTATTATTTATTTAATATATTTTTTATTTTTTTATATATTTTATTATTTTATTTTTTTTATTTATATATTTTAATATTTTTTTATTTTTTTTTACTTATTATGTTTTTTCTTTATTAATTTTTATATTTTTTTATTTTATTTATTTTTTTTTTTATATTATTTAATTAAATTTTTATTATTTTTATTTTTTATTTTTTTTATTATATAATTTTATTTTTTATTTTTTTTTTTTATTTTTTTATAATATATTTTTTTATATTTATATTTATTATTTATATATATATTTTTTTTTTTTTTATTTTAATTTTTATAATTTTATTTTGTTTTTTATTATAATATTAATATTTTATATATATTTTTTTTATATTAATTTAAATTTTATATATTTTTTTTTTTTTATATTTTTATTTTTTTTTTTTTTTATTTTAAATTTTTTTATTTTTATTTTTTTTATTCATATTTTTATTTTTTTTTTTTTTTATTTTATTTTTTTATGTTTTTTTTTTATTTTATTTTTTATTATTTATTTTTATTTATTTTTTTTTTTTATTTTGTTTTTTTTTTTTTTTTTTTATTTTTTTTTTATTTTTATATTTATTTTAATTTATATATTTAATTTTATTTTTTTTTTTTATTATTTTTTTTTTTTTTATTTTTAATTATATTTTTTAATTTTTTTTTTTTTTTTATTTTTTTTTTTATATTTTTTATATATTATATATTAATATATTTTATTTTTTATTTTTTTTTTTTATTTTTTTTTTTATAATATATTTATATTTTTTTTTTTTTTTAATATATTTTTATTTAATTTTTATTTTTATATTTATTTAATTTTTTGTTTATATTTTCTTTTTTTTATTATTTATTAAATATTTATTTTTTTATTATTTTTTTATTTTATTATTTATTTTTTTTTTATTTTTTTATATTTTTTTTTTATTTTTTTTTTTAATTTTTATTTATTGTTATTGTATTTTTTTTTAATTATTAAATATTTTTATTTTATTATAATTTATTTATTTTTTTTTTTTATTTTTTATATATTTTTTTATTTATTTTAATATTTTTTATTATTTTTTTTATTTATATTTTTATTTTATTATTATTTTTTTTTTTTATTATATTTTTTATTTTTTTTATTTATTTTTTTTTATTATTTTTTATATTATTATTTATATTTTTAATTTTTTTTTTTTTTTTTTTATTATTTTTTAATAATTTTTTTAAATTTTTTTTTATTTTTATATTTTATTTATTATATTTTATATTATTTATTTTTATATTTATTTTTTTATATTATTTTTTTTATTTTTTTTTTTAATTTTTTTTTATTTTTTATTTTTTTATTTGTTATTTATTTTTTTATTATTTTATTCTTTTATTTTATTATTTTTTATAATTATTTTTATTTTTTTAATATTATTATTATTTATTTTTTTATTTTTATATAATTTTATTTTTTTTATTTTATTAATATATTTTTTGTTTTTTAATTTTTATTTATTTTTATAAATTTTTTATATTTTTTTATTTATTTTTATATTTTTATTTTTTATTTTATTTTTTATTTTTATTATTTATTTGTTTTTTTTGAATATTTATTTTTTAATTGTTTTATTATATTTAGATATATTTTTATTATTTTTTTTATATAAATATTATTATTTTTATTTTTTATTTATTTTTTTTTATTATTTATTTTAATTATTATATATTTTTATTATTTAATATTTTTATTTAATTTTATTTTATATTTTATATTAAATTATTTTTTTTATTATTTTTTATATATTTTTTATTTTTTTTTATTTTTTTTTTATTATTTATTTTTTATTAATATTTTTTTTTTATATTTAATTTTTTTTTATTTTTTTTTTATTTTTTTAATTTTTTTTTTTTTTATTTTTATATTAATTTTTTTTTTTTTTTTTTATTTTTTTATATTTTTTTTTTATTTTATTTATTTATATTATTTTTTATTTTTTATTTATATTTTTTTAATATTTTTTTATTATTATTTTATTTTTTATTTTTTATTTTTAAATTTATTTATTTATTATTTTTATTTTATTATTTTTTTTTTTAAATTTTAATATTTTTTTTTTAAATATTTTTATTAATATTTTAATTTTTATTTATTATATATTTTTTTTAATATATTTTATTTTTTATAATTTTTTTTTTTTTATAAATTATTTATTTATTATTTTTTTTTTTTAATTTTATTTATTTATTTTTTTATTTTTTTTTTATATTATATTTATATTTTTATTTTTATTTTTTTTATATATTTTTATATAATTATTTATTTTTTTTTTTATTTATTATATTTTTTTTTTATATTTTTATATATAATATTTTTTTTTTTAATATTTTTTTATTATTTTTATATATTTAATTAATTTATTTTTTAATTTTATTTATTATTTTTATTTTTTTTTTAAATTTTTTAAATTAATTTATTTTTATATTATATTATTTAATAATTATTTATTTATTTATTTTTTTTTTATTATTTTTTTATTTTATTTTTTTTTTATTATTTTTTTTAATATTTTAATTTATATTTTTTATTTTTATATTTTTATATTTATTTATATTTATATTAAATTATTTTATTTTTTATATTTTTTTTGTTTTTTATATTTTTTTATTTTTTATTTATGATTTTTATTATTTATATTTTTTTTTTTATTTTTTAATATATTTATATTTAATTTTAATTTATTTTTTTGTTTTTTATTTAATTTTTTATTTTATTTTTTTTTTTATTTTTAAATTATATTTTTTATTTATTTTTATTTTAATTTTTTTTTATTTTTTTTATTTTTTTTTTATTTTTTAATATTTTATTATATTTTTATTTAATTTTTAATAAATTTTTTTTTTATATTTTTTTATTTATTTTATTTTTTTTTTTTAATTATATTTTTTTTTTATTTATAGTTTTATTTTATTTTTTATATAATTTTTATTTTTTTATTTTTATTTTATATTTATTTTATTTTTTATATTTTTATTTTGTATATTTATTATTTTTTTTTTTTTTATTATTTTTTTTTTTTTTTTTATTTGTTTTTATTTTAGTTAAATTTTTAATTTTATAGTATTATTTTATTATTTTATAATTTATTTTTTATATTATTAATTTAATTTTTATTATAAAATATATTTTTATATTTATTTTTTTTAATTTATATTTATTTTTGTATTTTTTTATTTTTTTTTTTTTTTTTTTTATTTTTTAATATTAATTTTTATTTTATTAATATTTAAATTTTTTTTATTTTTATTTTTAATTTTATTTTATATATAATTTTTTATTTTTATTTTTTTTTTATTTTTAATTTATATATTTTATTTGTATTAATTATTATTATTTTTTTATTTTTTTATTTTATTATTTTTTATTTTTTTTAATTATTTTTATTATTATTTTTTTTTTATTTTATATTTTTATATATTTTAATTTTATTTTATTTATATTTTTAATTTTTTATTAATAATATAATTTTTTTTTTTATTTTATTTTTTTTTTTTTATTATATTTTATAATTTTAATTTTTTTTATTATATTTATTAATATATATTAATTTTTATAATATTTTTAATTTTATTTATTTAATTTTTATAATTTATATTTTTTATATATTATTTTTTTAATTTATTTTATTATATTTTTTTAATATTTTTTTAATTTTTATTTATTTATATTATTATATTTATAATTTTTATTTTTTTATTATTATTTATATTATTATTATTTTATTTATTATTATGATATTTTATAATTTTAATTTTTATATTTTAATTATTTATTATATTTATTTTTATTTTTTTTATTTTTTTTTTATTTATTTTATTTAATATTTTTTTTATTTATTTTATTATATTTATTTATATTTTTTATTATATTATATTTTAATTTTTTATTTTATTATTATTATATTTTATTATTTATAATTATATTTAATATTTATTATTTTTTTTAATATTTAAATATTTATTATTTATTTTAATTATTTATTTTTTTTTTATTATTATATTTTTTTTTTTTTGTTTTATTTTTTTTTTTATTATATTTATTATATTTTTATATTTTATTTTATTATTATATTTTATTATTTTTTATTTATTTTATTTTTTTTTTTTTATATATTTTTTTTATTATTTATATTTTATTTATTTTTTATTTTTTTTTTTTTATTTTATATTTTTTATTTTTTTTTTTTTTTTTTTTATTTTTATTATGTATATATATATTTTTATTTTTTATTATTATTTTTATATTTTTAATTATTTTAATATTAATATTTATTTTTTTTTTTTATATTATTTTAATTTTATTTATTTATTTTAAATAATTTTTTTATTTTTATTATTTTTTATAATTATTTTATTTTATTTTTTTTTTATATATTTTTTAATATTAATATTTTTTTAATTTTTTTTTATATTTTTTTTTTTTATATTTTTTTTATTTTTTTTATTATTTTTATTTTTTTATGTTATATATTTTTTTTTATTATATTTTATTTTATATTTTTTTATTTTTTATATATTATAAAATTTTTTTTTTATATTTTATTTTTATTTTTTTTTATTTTAATATTAAATATTTTATTTTATATTATTTATTAATTTATTATATTTTTTATATAATTAATTATTTTTTTATTTTTTTATATATTTTTATATATTATTATTTTTTTTTTTATTTTTTTTAATTTTTTTATTTTTTTTTTTTTATATTTATATTAATATTATATATTTTTTTATTATTTTTTTTATATTTTATTTATATTTTTTTTTTTTTTATTTATTTATTTTATAATTTTTTTATTTTTAAATTAATATTTTATTTTATTTATTATTTTATATATTTTTTTTATTTATTTATTATTTTATTTATTTTTTATTTTTTATTATTTATTTTTTATTTTTTATTTTTTTTATTTTTTATTATTTTTATTATTTTTATTTTTTTTTTTTTTATTATTTTTTATATATTATTTTTTATATTTATTATTTTTTTTTTTTTTATATTTTTTTTATTATATAATTTATTATTATTTTTTTTTATTTTTTATTTTTATTTATATTTTTTTATTTTTTATTTTTTTTTTTATTTTTTAATTTTATATTTTATTTTTTATTTTTTTTTTTAATTTTTTATTTTTATTTTTTATATTTATTATTTATAGTTTTTTTATTTTTTTTTTTTTTTTTTTTTAAATTTATTCTTTATTAATTATTTAATTTTTTTTTTTTATTTTTTATAAATTATATTTTTTTTTTTATATTTTTTTTTATATAATTTTTTTTTATTTTTATTTTAATTTATTTTTTTATTTAATTTTTTATTTTTTTTTTTTTTTATTTTTTATTTTTTTTTTTATTTTTTTTTATTTTTTTTTTTTTATTTTTATTTAATTTATATTTATTATATTTATTTTAATATATTATTTTTTTATATATTTTTTATTTTTATTTTATTTTTTTTATTTATTTATTTTTTTTTTTTTATTTTTTTTTTTTTATTTTTTTATTAATTTTAATAATTTTTTTTTTATATTTATATATTTATTTTATATTTTTTTTATATTTTTATTTTTTTTTTATTTTTTTTTTTTTTAATATAAAATAAGTAAAATTTCATACTAACACTTGGAAACGCTATCATTCCCTTACACCACTTTTTCACATTTTTCCCGAAGGTACCTCGTACTTGTACGTGTTGATGCAACATGTTGCTAAAGATTTTGCGGAATTTTCTCATTTGGTGTACAAAAACTGGGAAGGGGGAATATTTCAACCAAGTTGCAACCAACCTTATAACCCCTTAATCTTACTGCAAACAAAAAACAAGTAAGAAGGCTAAGTTCGGGTGTTAAACGAACATACATACTCAGTTGAGAGCTATGGAGACAAAATAAGGGAAATCACCATGTAGGAAAATGGACCTAGGGTAACCCTGGAATGTGGTTGTATGACATGTGTATCAAATGGAAGGTATTAAAGAGTATTTTAAGAGAGAGTAGGCCATAGTTCTATTGATGGACGCCATTTAGGGATATCGCCATAAAGGTGGACCAGGGCTGACTCTAGAATTTGTTTGTACGATATGGGTATCAAATGAAAGGTGTTACTGAGCATTTTAAGAGGGAGTGGGCCTTAGGTCTATCGGTGGACGCCTTTTCGAGATATCGCCATTAAGGTGGACTAGGGGTGACTCTAGAATGTGTTTGTACGATATGGGTATCAAATGAAAGGTGGTAATGAGTATTTTAAAAGGGAATGGGCTTTAGTTCTATAGGTGAACGCCTTTTCGAGAAATCGCCATAAAGGTGGACCAGGGGTGACTCTAGAATATGTTTGTACGATATGGGTATCGAATGAAAGCTGTTAATGAGTATTTTGAAAGGAGTGATCCTTAGTTCCATAGGTCGACGCCGTTTCGAGATATCGCCATATCAAACGAAAGGTGTTACTGAGCATTTTAAGAGGGAGTGGGCATGAGGTCTATAGGTGGACGCCTTTTCGAGATATCGTCATTAGGGTGGGCAGGGGTGACTCTAGAATGTGTTTGTACGATATGGGTATCAAACGAAAGGTGTTACTGAGCATTTTAAGAGGGAGTGGGCATTAGGTCTATAGGTGGACGCCTTTTCGAGAAATCGCCATTAGGGTGGGCCAGGGGTGACTCTAGAATGTTTGTACGATATGGGTATCAAACGAAAAGGTGTTACTGAGCATTTTAAGAGGGAGTGGGCATTAGGTCTATAGGTGGACGCCTTTTCGAGATATCGCCATTAGGGTGGGCCAGAGGTGACTCTAGAATGTGTTTGTACGATATGGGTATCAAATGAAAGGTGGTAATGAGTATTTTAAAAGGGAGTAATCCTTAGTTCAATAGGTGGGACGCCTTTTCGAGATATCGCCATAAAGGTGGACCAAGGGTGACTCTAGAATGTTTGTACGATATGGGTATCAAACGAAAGGTGTTACTGAGCATTTCAAGAGAGAGTGGGCATTAGGTCTATAGGTGGACGCCTTTTCGAGATATCGCCATTAGGGTGGGCCAGGGGTGACTCTAGAATGTTTGTACGATATGGGTATGAAACGAAAGGTGTTACTGAGCATTTTAAGAGGGAGTGGACATTAGGTCTATAGGTGGACGCCTTTTCGAGATATCGCCATTAGGGTGGGCCAGGGGTGACTCTAGAATGTTTGTACGATATGGGTATCAAACGAAAGGTGTTTCTGAGCATTTTAAGAGGGAGTGGACATTAGGTCTATAGGTGGACGCCTTTTCGAGATACCGCCATTAGGGTGGGCCAGGGGTGACTCTAGAATGTTTGTACGATATGGGTATCAAACGAAAGGTGTTACTGAGCATTTTAATAGGGAGTGGGCATTAGGTCTATAGGTGGACGCCTTTTCGAGATATCGCTATTAGGGTGGGCCAGGGGTGACTCTAGAATGTTTGTACGATATGGGTATCAAACGAAAGGTGTTACTGAGCATTTTAATAGGGAGTGGGCATTAGGTCTATAGGTGGACGCCTTTCGAGATATCGCCATTAGGGTGGGCCAGGGGTGACTCTAGAATGTGTTTGTACGATATGGATATCAAATTAAAGGTATTAATGAGGGTTTTAAAAGCGAGTGGCCCTTAGATGTATATGTGAAGGCGTTCTCGGGATATCGACCAAAATGTGGACCAGGTGATCCAGAAAATCATCTGTCGGGTACTGCTAATTTATTTATATATGGAATACCACTAACAGTATTCCTGCCAAGATTCCAAGGGCTGTTGATTCGCCTTGTAGAACTTTTCATTTTCTTCTACTTAATATGGTAGGTGTCACACCCATTTTACAAAGTTTTTTCCAAAGTTATATTTTGCGTCAATAAACCAATCCAGTTACAATGTTTCATCCCTTTTTCGTATTTGGTATAGAATTATGGCATTTTTTTATTTTCGTAATTTTCGATATCGATAAAGTGGGCGTGGTTATGGTCGGATTTCGGCCATTTTTTATATCGAGATAAAGTGAGTTCAGATAAGTACGTGTGCTAAGTTTAGTAAAGATATATCGATTTTTGCTCAAGTTATTGTGTTAACGGCCGAGCGGAAGGACAGACGGTGGACTGTGTATAAAAACTGGGCGTGGCTTCACCGATTTCGCCCTTTTTCACAGAAAACAGTTTATCGTCCTAGGAGCCAAGCCTCTACCAAATTTCACAAGGATTGGTTAATTTTTGTTCGACTTATGGCATTAAAAGCATCTAGACAAATTAAATGAAAAAGGGCGGAGCCACGCCCATTTTGAAATTTTCTTTTATTTTTGTAATTTGTTGCACCACATCATTACTGGAGTTGAATGTTGGCATAATTTACTTATATGCTGTAAAGATATTAACTTTCTTTTAAAATTTGAATTTAAAAAAAATTTTTTTAAAAAGTGGGCGTGGTCGTTCTCCGATTTTGCTAATTTTATTAAGCAGACATAAAGTAATAAGGGTAATGTTCCTGCCAAATTCATCATGATATCTTTAACGACTGCCAAATTACAGCTTGCAAAACTTCTAAATTACCTTCATTTAAAAGTGGGCGGTGCCACGCCCAATGGCCAAAATTTTACTAGTTTTCTATTCTGCGTCATAAGCTCAACTCACCTACCAAGTTTCATCGCTTAATGCGTATTTGGTAATGAATTATCGCACTTTTTTGATTTTTCGAAATTTTCGATATCGAAAAATTGGGCTGTGGTTATTGTCCGATATCGTTCATTTTAAATAGCGATCTGAGATGAGTGCCCAGGAACATATATACCAAATTTCATGAAGATACCTCAAATTTACTCAAGTTATCGTGTTAACGGGCACAGACGGACGGACGGACGGACGACGACTGTGTATAAAAACTGGGCGTGGCATCAACCGATTTCGCCATTTTCACAGAAAACAGTTAACGTCGTAAAATCTACTCCCCTACCAAATTTCAAAAGGATCGGTTAATTTTTGTTCGACTTATGGCGTTAAAAGTATCCTAGACAAATTAAATGAAAAAGGGCGGAGCCCACGCCCATTTGAAATTTTCTTTTATTTTTGTATTTTGTTGCACCATATCATTACTGGAGTTGAATGTTGACAGAATTTACTTATATACTGTAAAGATATTAAATTTTTGTAAAAATTTTACTTAAAAAAAATTTTTTTTTAAAAGTGGGCGTGGTCCTTCCCCGATTTTGCTAATTTTTATTAAGCGTACATATAGTAATAGTAGTAACGTTCCTGACAAATTCATCATGATATCTTCAACGACTGCCAAATTACACCTTGCAGAAGTTTTAAATTACCTTCTTTTAAAGTGGGCGGTGCCACGCCCATTGTCCAAAATTTTACTAATTTTCTATTCTGCGTCATAAGTTCAACTCATCTACAAGTTTCGTCGCTTTATCGGTCTTTTGTAATGAATTATCGCACTTTTTCGGTTTTTCGAAATTTTCGATATCGAAAAAGTGGGCGTGGTTATAGTCCGATATCGTTCATTTAAATAGCGATCTGAGATGAGTGCTCAGGAACCTACATACAAACTCATCATGATACCTCAAATTACTCAAGTATCGGCGTGTTAACCGACGGACGGACGGCGACATGCTCAATCAAAATTTTTGTTCGATCCTGATTATGTTGATATATCGGAAGTCTATATCTCTCTCGATCTTCTATATATGTACAACTACCACCGTATCACGTCAACTCAATATACTCTGTGAAGCTGCTGCTCAACTGAGTATACTAATTCTATGTGTGGACTATAAGTGTGTTCAGTAGGACAATGATCTGTATGAAGTG
>JARSSU010029519.1:0-13036 GCA_029619165.1 Eurosta solidaginis
AGCAATAGATTGAAATATCACCCTTATATCCGGAGAACGTTGTGAACACAAAAAGTCAATAGAATTTAGAATTTAGAGTACGTCTCCACAATGAAAAGGTTTTCTGATATTTTTACAAAAAATCTTGCCCAAAAACAAGAAAACATGGAAATTTGTTCAAATGCTTGGTCTTTAAAATATAACTGCAAGAAATATTTAACTTAAGAAAGAGTGTTGAAAATAATAACTTGACTGTTGTTTTAGTGTCAATCTTTCCTATTGGGAAACAATTTCTAATAATTAGAGCGAATGAATAACACATATTACATTATATTGATGGTGTGAACTATATGCTACACATGAATTTTATCTTTTAGTCTCCTCATTAAATCGTTGTTGAACTAAGAATGTTTTCTTTGTATTGTACGGACATTCCCACGCTAAGTATTACTAAAACTCGCCTTCCCAATTATCCCTACCAACCAACCCTATAAGCATAATATATTGTTGTCCCATGAAAAAATACTCAGAAGAGCGGACAAGAGAGTCGGGGTTTATGCGCCCACGTCCAATTATAATATTATTAACTTTATATAGAAAACTGTCCACACACCGATTGACCCCTTTTTTACGGCAGACACGCCCTTCAAAGATTCATCAAAAAATTCAACAAATATCAAATAATTAACCGTTTACGTCCAATATCCTATTATTTTCAGAAAATACAGTGATTCGTAGCCATAGTTTATTTACATGCAGACCACAAAAAAACGTGAAGCTTTGTGCATCCTCACACAGACTACCATAACTATTTTTTATAACTTCATGGAAATGATAAGTTGGTATATTAATCGTCCCACGAAAACCGAAATTGTAAGGTCCTATAAAGGAGAAATAGATAGACCCACCATTAAGTATACGAACATAATCAGGTTGAAGAGCTGAGTTGTTTAGCCATGGACCGTCTCGTCCGTCTGTCCGTCTCGTCTGTCTGTTTGTATGCAAACTAGTCCCTCAATTTTTGAGATATCTTGATAAAATTTGGTGAGCAGGTGTATTTGGTGTCCGATTAGACATTTGTCGGAACCGACCGGATCGGACCACTATAGCATATATCCTCCATACAACCGATTTTTCAGAAAAAGAGGATTTTTTGTATTATCTTACCCATTTAACAGATTGAAGCTTCAACTTCACCATATACTTTCGTATATTGAACATATTGTTGCCTGAAAAAATTTATGAGATCGGTCGTATATATATAGTATATATCCCCCACAACCGATTGTTCAGATAAGGAACTTTTTCGTAATTACTGCCCTATTTTAAGAGCTAGAGGCTTCAAATTTTCCAGCGATGCTTACGTATATAGCATATATTGTTGTCTGAAAAAATCATAAAGATCGGTGGTATATATAGTATATATATGGTGTATATATAGTATAATATATGTTTATTATATTTTCGCAAATTTTAAGGCCCCATTTTAACAGCTAGAAGCTCTTCAAATTTCACCGAATATTTACTTTATATAGCATATATTGTTGTCTGAAAAAATCATAGAGATCGGTTGTATATATATGTATATATCTCATACAACCGATTTTTCAGATAAGAAACTTTTCGCAATTATTACACAAAACATGTTTCAACAATTTCTACACCCATCTTAACAGCTATAGCTTCAAATTTCACTGATTGCTTACGTATATAGCATATATTTTTGTCTGAAAAAATCGATAGAGATCGTTTCTATATATAGTATTATAATCTCCATACAAACCGATTGTTCAGATAAGAAACTTTTTCGCAATTTCTACCCCATTTTAACAGCTAGAATCTTCAAATTTCACCACGACTGCTTACGGTAGCATATATTGATGTCTGAAAAAATCATTGAGATCGGTGATATACATAGTATATATCTCATACAACCCGATTGTTCAGATAAGAAACTTTGCGCAATTTCTGCCCCTTTTTAAAACAGTAGAAGCTTACAAATTTCACAAAATGCTTACGTATATAGCATATACTTGTTGTCTGAAAAAATCATAGAGAAGCGGATTATATATATTATATACTTTCAATAATAAAACTCTCACATGGACCCCTTTTTTTAAGACTAGAAGCTTCAAAATTCATCAAATTTTCATAAAATAATACTTTACGTCATAATATTTTTCGAAAAATACCACCTTGAATTCGCTCAGCACACGCCAAGTCTTTTTTACAATGCAGACACAAAAAAAAACTAGAAAGCCGTTTGCATCCTCACACAAAAAGTAATACCACTACCTATTTTCATAATTTTATATTTATCTTAAAAATCGTGTTAGAATAATGTTCAATTGTCATCCAAAATGCTTACGTGTATAGCAGATTCTTTGATGTCTGCACTGGAAGAATCATTACGAGATAGTGTAGTGTCTTGATACCGCACCGGCGTCTGGGGTGTAGCCGCAGCACACTAATTATATATGCCGCACGTAACAACCACGATTGTACACAGCAGTATAAGAAACTTTTGCGCATTTCCTTCCCCATATCCTTCCCATCACTAACACAGTTAGAAGACATTTCACAAGACATTCACGTAATTGCCTGTGTTACGTACTAGCGTAGTGGTTATGTTGATTTGTCAAAAAAATCCAGAGAGATGACGGTAGAGTTATTATAAGTATATACTATGATGGTATATATAGTTAGTATATATATATAGTGTATATCTATTTTTTACATTTAGCGGCCCCATCTTTAACAGCTAGAAGCTCAAATTTCACAACATGCTTACGATATATCGCAATTAATTGTCTTGTCACTGACAAACAAATCAATCATACATAGACGCAAGGAATTAGGTCTGTAGGTATCAACAGCACATTATGATACGTAAGATAAACTGTCATGGGATCTCTCACCCCTTATTTTACGGGCTAAGAATCTTCCAAAATACCACACATGTACAGAAAATAAGGGTCGTTACGCTTTTCCAGCAGCCCGGCCCCCCCGCCCGTAACCCGGTCGCTCGTTACCAGAACAAACAGCGGCAACTCCCGTCCCGCAACAACGTCCATCCCGTTGAAACAGCCGCCCCCCGACCCGCCATTTCACCCCACCCGTCTCAACCACCTCCGCCCACTGGCTCGTCGTCCCCGCGTCATTACAATCTTAATGCCGCGGGCGCGCTATCTAATTTTTCCCCCCCTGTCAAAGTATATTTTTGAAATACAGTCCGATGCCGTAGTCATAGTTTTCTACCACGCAGGACACAAAAAACCTGACTAAACTTCTTTGGCAATCCTCACAAAAGTACACACCCGTTTTTATTTTCATCTTTATCTCCTTAAAAATATCGGTTTTTTAATGGTATCCGGTAGATCTCTGCCGTCCACTATATATTTCGATTTATACATCCGATATATTCGTGAGATTTACGCCAAACACCCCCCGAGCGATAGATTATTGTTCAGTCCTGCCCATTCATGGAATAGGTAACTGAAGTCTCGCACGGCACAGCCCGAAGACAAGTCCCGTTCTTCACTTGTATTCATTTCTTATATTTATCTTAAATCCAATATGGTCGTGTAGCACACATGTTTCAATTTCACCAAATGCCGGTCACGTTAGATAACAGCACTGATATTGTTATGTCACATGAACGACAAAATCATAGATATCACACGGGGTTGAGTACTAATACGACATAGATTGTTTCATTAACCCACCATGACAGACCGATTGCTCAGATATGAAACTGCTGGCCGCAACTTTCTTCCACCATTTTTATCACACCAGTTAATCAAGCGTATTACAATAATTCACAACCGATTGCGTAGCGATATTATAGATGTATTGTTGTGTCAAAAAACATAGAGATCGGTGAGATATTATTAATATCTATATGATGGTATATATATTTACCTATTATATTATATTAGGTAATTATATATATTGTATAGCCCCTAGTCGAATTATATTTTTATTATTTTTGCGATTAGTCCAGGTAACCCACCCATTTTAACAGTCATCATACCCTAGAGAGAGCTTCAAAATTGATACCCACCAACTGCTGTAGTTACGTGTATAGCATATATTGATGTCTGGTGCACGTGAAAAAATCAATGGGTGAGATCGGTGTACTGCTGGCCTTGGGTACACACAGATTAGTTATATATCTCATTTACAACCGATCTGTTCAGATAAAGAAAGCTACTTTTGCGCAATTATGTTCTGCCCCAGTTGTTTTTTAGACAGTTTTCGAACAGACAGAGATTCACACAATATTTCGACACAGAAATTGCGTAGCGCGCTTCTCTTTATTAACAGGCATATAATTCCGTTGTTCGCGCCCTGAATAAAAAATGAAATTTAAAAATCATAGAGAGGAGTCGGTCGGCTTTCCCCTCTATATGGATATTCATCCATATTCATAATGATTATTAATATTTAACCACTTCCGATTTTTTTTTTGACCCCTGTTTTTACGGCTAGAATCTTCAAAATTCGATCAAAAATTTCATCATCAAATAGTTACGTTTTTCGTCATAATATATTGTTTTTGATTGCTTGAAATAGGACGTGCGTAGTTGCATACCAGTTTTTTACACGCACAGGACCAGCAAAAAAAAACCTGAAAGTCTTTCCATCTCTCATGATACACAACACCGTAGTAACCTGCAACCCGTTGTTTTGCATTGTTCTAATCCCCTTCTTTATTTCCATTTCTTAAATCCCTATCTGTATAAGGTATGTAGATCTGTCTGCGTTCCACTATATTAATTTCTTATAGCTTATACCATCCGATTATTGTCGGAGAGCGATGTACGAACGGAAAAAAGAGATGTATGTTCTTCAGCCCCATGCATGGAAAAGGTTATGGAAAAGTCTTCAGGCACAGCCGAAGGGACATGTCCCGTTGACTTACTTGTTTTTTATTAACTGGTGAAATTTCGTTTTTTATTCTTTTATTTTTCATGTTTACAATGTTGTCACCCACCAAATTATGCATTTTATTTTCGTCACCTAAACAATACCCATAGGCCAGCAACCCCCAGTCATCACTATGGCGTTTTGTATTTTATTTTTTATTTATTGTGTTACACCCCGCAAGCTTTCAGTGGAGTTAAGGAATAGAGAAAAGAGTACAAATAAATTTAAATTTAATTTATTCTTTTTTTTTGATGTTGCAATAATATAGAGTCGAGCAAAATGCGTAAAATTGAATCAATTTATTGGTTTATGTTTCTTATTAAAGCAACGACATATCTTTCACTTTGTATTTTCTTTATAAAAACTAGGACTTCACTGATACCAGTCCTGTCACGGTCGCCAAAATAATGTAGTTTGCACTCGTTTGTGCTAGCAATCTAGAACCAAAAAAAAAAAGCTGCACTATTCAAACAATTTGCACCTCTTCCAAGCAATCAAATCAATGTATGCCCCCGACGTGGGTTTGGGATTTCGCCCTTTAAACATGAGTAATAATTCATTTTAGTGCAAAAATTAGAAGGCATTGCTAGACCAGCAAACATGCTTTTAGGCTGATCCAGTGTTAAATGCATTTTACCTGTCTCATTAATGAATAGTATTGTGTACATAGGTTAAAAGTATAAAGACGCAGTAAAACCTGCCTAACCAATGATGTGGATAAAAACTTCGCGTTTATATAGTTGATGACTGACGCCTACTCCAAAAAAATTGGATAATTGAAGTTGGATAATTTTGTTTTCGGCGAAGCGCCGATATTCTGATATTATGCCATGGTGAAATGGGTATGGTTCGCTTATAAATATGATTTTCATGTTACGTGTTCCGATTCTTACCCATATCTGTCCGCCACTGCATTTCAGAACCGCGCCACAAGATCACAAAAATGATAACAGCCACGAAGTGCTTGTCTCAAAATGTCATTTAAAGATCGGCTTGCATACTTTTAGGCGTCCTCCAGAGTTGCCCGCCCGACACGATCAAATAAACCTATAATGCGAGATTTGAAAACCAACCTAAATAACACACTGCAGCCAAGAAACAAAAACCCCCACAAAATAACCCCAGTAAAAACCCGCCCAACAAAATGGTCAAAATTTTGTTACATTCCATTATTGTGTTTTATTAAGAAATTATGGTTTTTTCAATTTTAAAAAAACACGCAAAGCAAATTAATTTTAACGATCTGGGGACTATGAAATAATTTGGTGTATGGTATGCCGTGAATCCTGTAGGATTTACAATAATCTGATACACAATGAAAATTTAACAAAAATAATTGACCGGTGTTCAATATTGTCAGCAGTATTATAATACATTTCATTTTTTGCTTTTGGTTAGTCGCTTACGTTTCAGTTATTGATTTTGGGTTTAAAAGTTAAAAATAAATATATTTTTTTTTTTACTTACTTATAATAAGATTAAATTTAAGCTTAAAGTTATCATAGAGCCGTAAACACAAAACCATAAAATATTAATGACCACTCTTAAAACAATATAACTCCTCTACTTTTTGTTAAGAGGAATTTAGTTTTTACGATAGTTATAAATAATTTAGGATAAAGTTTTTTAATTTTGTAATTAGCAAACACATAAAAATACAGATTTTAAGCGCCGAGAGTGTTAAAACATTGTGTGTCTAATCACTATAGACAATTAATCCCAAAACGTCCTCTTGTTTCTTCCACTTTCATGGCATATTTGTCACAGATTTTTAAACCACCTTTTTTGAATTTGCTTTTACCGATGCACAGTAATAGTACACAAAAATTGATGTTAAAACTTCATTAATTTTTACTCAAGTGCAGAGCAAATTACTATAAAAAAAATAAGGAATTAAAAGTGAAAAAGTCACGTTCTTTTACAACATTACATTATTGAACTGAAATTCGCCTCAAAATTTCGAAAATAATGATTTTATTTGGCCTCATATGAAATAGCAATTGGATTACCTTATTTCCTGTGTGATGCATGTTAACTCATTTAAAATTCATTTAAGGATCATCAAAAAAAATTAAATTCCTGTGCAACTTTTTACATTATCTTACTCTGCGGATACATATTTAATTGTTTGCGAAATTCGCAATATTTTTCAAAAAAATATGTAAGTTGGCCCTATATAAGGATTTTCCTTTAAATCAAATAAAAAGGGTAAAAGTACATTGATTATTTTACATGTTTTCTTTTGTGCATGTTTAACATTTAGAGTTCCTTAAAGAAATCTAAAAAAAATACCTCGAATCCTCCCCCCGGACAAAAAATTACTTTCCCTACAAACTTTACAGTATTACCATGAAACTGTTGCACAATATCCGATTATTTAAAAAACTTTCGAATTAAGTGAAATCGTCTCAAAACACTCTGTCACTCACTGACATATTTAACATGGGTCGATGCTCCGTTCTTTCCAGGGCTTTCTCGACCTTGCCTGTAAAGAAATTAAGGACATTAAAAAATTAACGGTCCATTAAAAACACTGAATCAGGTCCCAAATTCATGACTCTTTTTGCATGTGCACAAAGTTTCCACTATAAATTTATCACATCGAACATAGTAGCAAAAAGAACTTGTAATCAGGTCGATATTAACTACAGCAAAAAAATTTTCATTGCATTGACAAAGCATTTGGGGAAAATTCTTTTAGGTGATAGGAAAAAAACTTTGTGATCACATGTGAGTTAAAAATTTGGGTATATTATAGTAAAACTGGCGTTTCGTTTAAGTGTACTGAATTGTCCGGCATGCGAGGTGGCCCCCACATGACACCCACCATTCTTTTCAATTGTAATTGTGAAATAACTACGGCATCTAACACTATTCTCCATGGTCCACACCTTGTTGAGACGAGACTCCCATTTTCTTTGTCGCCCGTTATAGGTCTTTGCATGACAATTAGTGAAATGGCCATACTTGTCTATCGATATTTCTCTAAAGTGCCCTGCATGAATGGGGAAGCCATAGTTCAACAAACGAACAACATGATCTAGAAGTATCCATAGTGGTTCTGCTTGTTCAGGGCGGTCGCCTGAAGGCCCGCTTAAAATAAACATATAAAAAAAAATCACCCTTAAGGCAAGGTGCACACGAGGCTACGCGGTCTAGACGCCTCGCAGGGGACAATCATGTACGCTTTGATGTCCGAAACGAACACATGCGTATTTGCACCATGGAGTAGCTGCAACGAGGTGTCAGCTACATTGAAAGCGATTAAAGCATGAGATTTCGGGAGCCTAAGCGCTACAGCATGGGTGGTGACGCGAGGTCGCTGAGAGCGTAACGTACGCTTGAAAAAACAGGAAGAACTAAGATGTTTGTTAAAAACCAAAACAATTTATTGTTTTTTTTTTTATTTTCTGTATACATATTTGTGTAATTAGTTTAAAAAAATGTATACATGTTAATAAAAGTGCTGTGAAAGGTATATACAAAGCGTAAAAAGAGTAGTAAACACCAAAAACAGCTGTTGTTAGACAATTGTTGAAGCGTGTGGGTGGAAAAGCTAAAAAGTAGTTTGGCAGGAAACCTAGAAATCACCACTCTATACTAGTCCGCGGGTGGTTTCAAAATTGCCTTTTCATTAATTATACAAAAGGCCCGGGGATGAAACAACGTTTATATTGTAATACCTATTTTCCTTTTGGTTTCGGGACGGACTATAGATGAAGAGAAATTAATTTAATTTTTTTTTTTTTCAGTAAATTGCTAACTGTTTGTAGCGACGCTTCCGAAAGTAGCTTTCGCGGGGCAGATATCTTGAGTGCCCGTAGAGAAATTGTAGCTATATGAAATATCTGTACGCGTCTATGGAAGCGTAGCCTGTCGTGTGGTTGCACCTTGCCTTAATCGATGTAATCTAATCATAGTGTTGTGCTTGTTGCCTTTGTGTCTATAAAGACTATAGTTTTTGTGAAAACTTCTTTTTTAATTTTATATACAATCACTTTTGTAGAAATTGACAATCTTATAGAGAGTCTATACAAATTAATTTTGTTGAGTTTTTTTTGGAAATATTTTTTTTTTTATGTAGCGACGCATATCTTGAAGCGTCAGAAGAATTGTCGTCTACATGAAATATATATCGTGGTACGCGGTGGAATGAGGGGATGTGTACACGCGTGCCTTAATGTGCACACTGGCCTAAAGTGCGCATAATCCCCTAATAAAATATATGTTACGTTACATTTAATAGGGAGGCAAAAGCTTCGACCTATTACCCTCGAAAAAAGTGTATAGGCGTTAAAGTAATTTTTATTAAGTATGTTACCCCAGAAAATGCTTTGTGATTTGGTTGAATATAAATGTGATGTGTCATTTATTTGATCACGCTGTTGGCAAAACAAAGATTGTGGGGCATACATATTAAAAGATAGGTTGTGTGAATTTAATTTGAAGTAAATTTCTAATAAAAAGCAGCTCACAATAAAACCTATAAATACAAGTCCAAAACAACATATCGGAAGATGTATCATGAAAAAGATGCCGTCTTGGACCCAGAATGGGCGAATCCACACACGGAAAAAACACAAAATTGCTGAGTTGTTCAAAAGATGGCCCTAACACTCTATAGGAAGGATGCACACTTCTTAATACCGTCCAAAATATCGGGTATTTTACCAGGGTTCTGTCAAAAAAAAAACGCTGGTCACCGATCCCCCAAAGGGCGTTTGCTAAAAAATCCCTTTCGAGCACACACAAGAAATCTATCGTCTTCCTTGTTCGTACACCAACATCTACAACCGACCACAACGAAAAGTTGCAATTTGCTTTATTGCAAAAGTATCTCCCATTCACAGACCTACAACAAATTTGTCTCCGGTATGATGTTAATATTTTATATCTACGCGTTTTCTGGGTTCCAGGTGGAATGCACTATTTTGCTACAACGGTTTGGAGGGGACCAAAATCTAAAACGCGAAATCACATACGTTCTCTCACAATTTTTATTTTGGGGGTACAACAACATATACAACACCCACTGGATGAAAATACCATCTTCACATTGCCTAAATATCTCCCGGACGGAGATAAAATTATTCTTTCCGCCTTCGGATATTGGTGTTGTCGAGGTCAATACCGCGTCTTTTGAAACGTCTCTCGATTATTCCATATTTTTTTAGACGCGTATTACCTTGTTCATTATGGTTCGTACAGAATTACCAAAAAGGTGCGTCCATGGACCCAGAATGCGAAATCCGAAAAAACGGAATACAAAAATTTTGAAGTCGTTGAAATATGAAAGATGCCAATCTATACGAAGCATAACACTCTTAATTCATGTCCAAAAATACGGTAAGGGTGCAACAAAAAACGCTGGCCGGTCTCCCCCAATGGGAGTGCAATCAAAAATTTAATCCGTGCAAAAAAATCCCTCTTTTACACAAAATTATTTCCTGGTGTACACCAAACATTACACAACCACACAAAAAAGTTTGCAATTTCTTTGCAAGTATCTCTTCACAGACTCAAAATTTGTGTTTTTATTCGCGTTTCTGGGTCCAAAACGCATATTTTGATACATCTCCCGATATTTTGGGACGTTTATTTAGTGTGTTGGTTGTTGTGTTAGCACTGATTTATTTAGTGTGTATAGAATTACCTAAATAATTAACATACATATCTTTAAATATGTCCACATTTCTTTTTGTTTGCCAACAAGATCATAAAACAACATAACACCATAGTATCTGCTTGTTACCCCAAGCAGACTAACACTTTCGAGGGTGGTATAAAAAGGCGAGCGTTTTCCTCCCGTATTTAAATAAGCGGAATAATAGATATTTATTTCACATTTTTATACAATTTTCTTTAGCTCACAACTGCTAAAACTAGTCAAAAAAATATCGGGAGAGGTGTCAAGAGTGAACTCAGAACAACGAATCTGAAAGCGGGAAATTGAAAAATTTTTATATCTGCGCAGAGATATTTTTTAGTTAAAGTTGGCATTTTTCATGTGATTATTGTAATGGTTGTTTGTTCACAGGAAAACATTTTATGTAGGAAAGAATTTGCACTGTTTAATTTTTGATTTCCACCTCCCTTGGTGGTAATTTTTATATAGCTGCGGCCCGAAAGGCCCAAATTCTATGGATCACACCGCCGGTTTCGGAGGGACCAGGGGATTTTTCGTTAATACATTTTGGGTAACTGCAAAATATCTCTGCACAGATATAAAATTTTCATTTTCGCTTTCAGATTCGTTGTTCTGAGTTCAAAGCGCTTCTATTGACACCTCTCCCGATATATTTTGACTAGCTTTAGCAGGATTGTGTGCTAAAGAGAAAAGAATTACCAGCAAAAAATTGTGCCAGTCAAAACATATGTATGTATATACAACTACATACCCATTTTTATGGTGATCAAAAACAAAGTCAGTCCTGCCTTGGACGGACAAAACATTCAAACTAATTTGGCTATCACCATAATACCCGCATTTACTCAGAACCATTCATATTATGACGACACCAAACAATATTCCTGATCTCTGTAAGGTGCATATTATGTAACACTGATTTGGTAATCTTCATTATAAGGGTAAGTTCTGCAATATATTTCCAAACTTGCACTGCTACAAACAACAAAAAAAGTTAGTTATACTAAAATACCTAAACAACTTATTTACTTACCTCGGATAATCCAACGTGGAAGTGGCGTCTTGGAGAGAAGCCCTTTTGTGGCTGATGAAAGCTGGAGATGAACGTTTCCGCCCGTTTTTCTTTAGCGAATCCCGAATTACTGCGCGAAAATAATGTCGCACACTTTTCTGTTATATAATGTTTCTTACTCACTTGAACACTTGTAAAATTCATTTTATTAAATTCTTTCGCAATGAGACGCGTTTTGCTTAAAAAATTTACATAAATTATGGCGAAATCTGTAGTATCTTATTGTTTCATTCCTACATCATACTACTGTTTCATTCGCACATATTAGAAATTTACCACAATTATGAACAAATGTCCCACAAATGTGAGTTGGTGTTAGTTGTGTCCAAAAAGAAATTGAGATAGTGTTGGTTTTTGAGGTGAAAATAGCAAAAATGTGGTTAGCCATGGTTAGCAGGGAATGAGCGCATCTATATGTGTATTTGTGATTGATGAGCATAAAGCGAATTCAATAAATCAATACATATAATTCAAATGAGAAAATTAGTGTTTAAATTTGCATGAGAATGAATGTATAGTAATTGTAACTATGCAGAGATGCATTCATATAAAATATAAAGTATACAATTTTATACTTAAGGTATGTATAGAGTGCAGATATACGTTTATTAACAAATTCGGTTACTTCAAGAAACTCGTTATATACAATTCTTTCACTGTGATTATGAATTCACTTGATACAAGTTAGTAATTACATGCGAGCTATAAAGATGAAATACACAGCGAAATGAAATATGGACATATGCAGTGTACGATAATAGTAGTAATATTATATATGCAATATGAGAAATACATACATATGGTTGATGTTCTCCAACAAAGGCTGTGGGGGATATATTTAATATATACAACCGATCTCATAAATTTTTTCAGATAATAATATGTGCAATATACCACAGCATATGGTGAAGTTTGAAGCAGATATGACAAATATTCTCTCGGTTATATGGGAGATATATGCTATAGTAGTCCGATCCGGCTTCGGTTCAGATAAATGTCTAATCGGACATGTAAATATACCCGCTCACCAAATTTTATCAAGATATCCACTCCACCGTGGTGTGATGGTAGCGTGCTCCGCCTATCACACCGTATGCCCTGGGTTCAACTCCCGGGCAAAGCAACATCAAAATTTTAGAAATAAGATTTTTCAATTAGAAGAAAATTTTTCTAAGCGGGGGTCGCCCCTCGGCAGTGTCTGGCAAGCGCTCCGATTGTATTTCTGCCATGAAAAGCTCTCAGTGAAAACTCATCTGCCTTGCAGATGCCGTTCGGAGTCGGCATAAAACATGTATGTCCCGTCCGGCCAATTTGTAGGGAAAAATCAAGAGGAGCACGACGCAAATTGGAAGAGAAGCTCGGCCTTAGATCTCTTCGGAGGTTATCGCGCCTTACATTTATTTTTTTTT
>JARSSU010029520.1:0-21453 GCA_029619165.1 Eurosta solidaginis
GCCCTGCAAAAAATCGTGCGATTAATCCCTAAAGAGATTGGTCTCCGATTGATCTCGTTTGTCTATATTTGGGCATAATTGATAATTGATCCCCTTTAGTCCCTTTCGTGTACAGTTGGAATTAGTCAGTTTGAAATCTATGTAACCCATTTTAAGAAATATTAAGAAAAAGGCAGCAAAGTAGTAAAATAAAAAAGGTTACAGGTGATTGAATCGAATTATTTAAGAAAAATGCGAAGCCCTATACCGAACCTAAATTACTAGGACTTAACGACTACGCCGGAGTTAGGGTTAAATTTTCGGTGAACATTTTTTATTCCTTTTTGAAAAGCAGGGCGAACAACTTACATGAAATATATTTGGTGCTTGGCAAATCCTTCGATTGTGTTTCTGTCACGAAAAACGCGACTGGACCCTATATGAGTCCTTATTGAACGGAAAAGGGACTAGTCTTCATATGTTCCCATATGGGTACAAAGGGGATTGATGTGCTGTCGATCCCTTTCGGGTACAAATGGGTACAATTAGTCTCTTCATAGTACATGCTCAAAACAAAAGGGAACAGTTCAATTCATACAAAGATATCAAAACTGGCATTGGTCGCATACTCCTTTGCGATTAATCCCGAATTCATCCTAGACTAATCGCATTTTTTACAGGGTGGGTAGAGATAGCAGAAGTTGTTGAACTTAATTTAATGTGGTAAATGAAATGATAATGTGAAAAGAAAATGAGAATATTAAAAAAAAATTTTTAAATTTGTGGTAATTTGTCTGGAATATGTCGAAGGAAAGGATGTGGAAAGAATATTGGTAATTTTAAATTAATGCTGAAGCGAAGCATACGGTGAAGAATATGAGAAAAGGGAGTTACAATTTTAGATAGAAAGTAAATTTAAATGAACTATTATAAATCGTATACCATAAATGACCTAAGAACAAACAACACACTAAAAATACAACAAAAAATATATGTACAACTTAAAACAAACCTGACAAAAAAATATTAAACCAGATAACAGAACGCCAACTAATTATTCATAACAGAACATAAATTAAGAACATATCATTCTATAAATTAACATAATATTACTTAGCATGGCACAGCACAACTAAACATAGCATAATAGCCACTTGTCGCGTTATCCTTCCAAATTTGTTGGTATTCTACTTTTAAAATGTTTCTCTCCCGTTTTTTCGAAAATACTGTTTTGAGATCCAGCAAAATCAAAAAAACATTTTCATAAAAGAATTTTACGAATTTGCATGAAACATTGTCCATAAGCACTGATAAGGCCATATAAGATGTCCCCGCTTAGTTATCATAGTTACCAACCACGGTTTTCACACAATTTTATGGTCACTGCAAGATTTAGAAATGTCAAAGTTTGACATTTGCTTTACGTTGAAAATTCGAGTTGTTTAATGAGAAAAAATATATATTTGTATATATAAAAGTTGACTATTATAATTCATTTTAGCCTAAAATAATAATCTTTTGTCGTATGAGTTTTCTACAAATATCGATAAACTGAAGTAAGGCTTATGATAAAAAAAGGGGAAGAAACCAAAAGTGATGACAGGTGTTCACTTTTCTAAAGAAGGAGTGTCTATGTTTTACTCCTCCCACCAACAAACTACGAATAACTCAAAAATCAAGTATTTTTACATGTAAAATCACTTATGCGCATAAAATATAGCATAACTAAATTTATAAATATATGTGCATAAGTATATGTATGTATGCATGTAGGTAAAATGCACTATCACCGCAATAACATGACTTTTACATTATATTTTTTTGTAAAGATTTTTACTGTCTGCTGCAGGTTTTTGGCGATTTTACTGCCAATGTCATCGTCTGCGGTTTTACAGAGGACACAAGCCATTATACATACATATATACAAATTTATATATCAATGTATTTGTGTGTATGCGAGATATAAGTATATGCATGTACTAGGGTGAAACAAAATGTATTTTCTTCTTAGATCAGAAGTGAGCTTCTGGATTGATAAAAACGAACTAAATTTTATTTTCTACCACCTCATCTCGATTTTTAAAACGTCTTAACAATCTACGCTCAAGACAGGGTGGCGCCAAGAAACGTAATTTGTAATACGGCACGTGAAGGGCTCAGTGAGTGTACATAAACCAAAACAAATTACAGAAATTGAGTTCTATGAAGAAACAACAATGGAAAGAAAAGACAGGGAGAGAAATAAAAATAAAAAAGTTAAAAAAAAGCATACAAAAATGGAAGAGAAAAAGGGGATAAGAAGAAGAAAAAGGATCTTCTCCTGGAAAAAGGAGTCAAAATAATAGAACTAATGAGGAGAAAAAGAAGTAGAAAAAGAGAAAGAAGAAGAAGAGAAAGAATACGCTATCGGCTATGGGAACGGTCTTCCCTTACAATGAATGTAGTGTTAATATTGCCGACAATGGTGACGCCGGCTTTGCGTAGCAGCCACTCACATTAATATCACTAGCTTTTCATGTTCTTACATTTTTGTTCTTGAAAAACGAACGACCTGTTCTCAAAACAACAACTTTGTTCTTGAACTGACAACCATTTTCTTGAAAGAGAACGGCTGGTCTTAAAATATGAATAAATGTTCTATTAATGAGCACAATGTTCTTAAATTAAGTTCAAGAAAAAAGAAACGGTATAATTTGTGTGTACTACAACGGTAAATACAACATTCTATCAAGCAGTTGTAGTGGCCCAGCTGCTATGATGTTGCGGTTGCGATCGTGTGGCGCAAGTTCGATCACCGTCAACTCTGAAGTTTTTTAAAACAATTTTTTTTATATTCTATTTTTTTAACTCTTATTTTTCGTTCAGTTCCACTCATATATGTACAGCTAATTCTCAAACTTGTTACGCAATGTTTTAAATATATACTCGTATTCAGATTGGATCATCAAATAAGAATTTCTCAATAAGAGAAATATACGAGAAAATGCATATATGCAATTTTTTCTAACCTTTTAATTTTAATAATATTTTTTTTTGTTATTAATATTTTTTATTAATGACAAAAAAATTATTTATTAATAAAAAAATTAATAAATGGTACCTTCCCACTCCCACCAATGATCAAGCATGAACCGTTCTTGAATTGAGACCGAAAAATGTTAAATCGACTACAAATCGTTCTGGAAGCGTGAGAACGAAAAATCTTAAAGCTGGAGTCATTGGTGCCGTTTGTCGTATCGCTGTAGTTGTATCCCTAACGTATTCAGCTGTTTAACGTTACGACGGTAAACCAAAACCCAATTGGTTGGCTACGATACGGTTACGACCTTAGCGGCACCAATAATCGATTGCATTGATTCTCATAAGGTTGGTCGAATCAGCTGTTAAAAGGTTACCGATACGGTTACCGATAAAGCACCAATGTCTCCAGCTTAAATCAAGCCCAAGTAGTGCTTGAAATGAGCACAGAAGGTTCACACATCAATACCAAAGTGGTCATAAAATACGAACGGTGTGCTTGGAAACACTGTTCTTAAAACAAGCCCATCGGTGACGAGTTAAGAAAACACGTACTTAACATACTTTTGTCAACGAATGTTCTTAATTTTGAACTTGTTTCGTTCGTTTCAGAACGATTTTTTCTCTGAGTGTATAATATAAAAAATTGCATAAAGGCATTCAGGATTCCTCTCACTCACTGAAGTGGGTGAATGCTCTTATATGACAGCAATTTTGGTTCACACGAGAAAAAAATGACTCGTTGCGTTATACTAATTTACCCCAAATTTTGCTTAACCTTCACCCTAATGCATCCCTTTGCCTACTAATTTTATTCTCTATTGAATGAATGACATATCTTTTTAGTTTTTTGCTTTACAAATCAGCAGCCTAGACAAAGTTTTATTGTATTTTCAGCAACTTACAGACTATTTGCGCAAATACTTTAAGTTGAATACTCCAAAGTAAAAGCAAATGTCCAAAGCGGTTGAATGCGTAAAAGAAAAAGTCATAAACTCAACTTTACATATATGCATTCAATCTGCAAGTGTGAGTGTGACATCACTTGATAGTTGCAATATTTGTTTGTGTAGCTTATTTGCGCCAAATGTTTGAAAAAAAAATCATTTTACTTCAAATTTTCAACTCTTAGAAGCAGCCAGACATAAAATTCCAGTTAAGTTTTCATTTATGTGCACTCACATTTGATTATTTGCGCTTATTGCGTATAGAGTAAATTTGTTTTATTTTACTTGCTAGTAATTTAAAAGAAATCCCTTTATTCCTTCTACAACTCAGTGTTTTATTTCCATATCTTTTCGCACAATACGAATAGTTTTAGATTTTTTCGCTTTTTCTCCATTTTTGGGAACTTTTCAACTGTTTGAAATTTTATTGCCAAAACGTGTTCAAGTTACTTATGCATGCGTGAATAATTAAAATCCTATGGCTTTGGCGCAATGCCACTGCAGTGCTTTAGAGAAAAGCACAATTTATACTATATGCACTAGGCCGGGTCGATTTGTGGGGAGGCAAAAAAATCGCCCATTGCTCTGTGAAAATCATATTCTAGGGATCAAAGTAAGAAACTTTGCCGAAGGAACCATACCTCTAAAACGAATTCTGATGTCCCCCCCCCTTTGGGTCGTAGGGGCAAATTTTGAAAAATCCCACTTTGAAATGCCATGTTTTTTCTTTTTGGAGTTTATTTTTCTCTTTAGAAATTTATTTAGTCAGAACATGTAAATGAAAAAATGAATTTCACTTAGTAATAGAAAAGAAATTAAAAAAAATTATTAGAAATTAGCGTTTTTACAACCCCTTTAAAACCAAGGCTTCACTGTGATGCATTTGCATGTCGTAAACATAGTTGTGTGGGTTTTTTATTCAACCGTTTTAAAAAATGAAGGTATCACTGTGACACAATTGCAGATCGTAAAATTGCTTGTGTTGTTTTTTTTAAGCCACCACAAGACACAGCAGGTAGAATTGAAATTGCCCCTACCCAAAAGTTCGACCAAAGGGGGGACATCAGAGTTCATTTTAGAGGTATGGTTCCTTCGGCATAGTTTCTTACTTTGATCCCTAGAATACGATTTTCACAGAGCAATGAGCGATTTTTAAATCGACCCGCCCTAATATGCACATTTAAACACTTTTTTCTATTTGCATGTATGTGTATGTGTGTGCTTATGTTTGCTTGTAGTAAAATATATTACCATTTCAGGCTACGCAATTAAACTGTAAATGTGTAAAGTGTTGCATACTTTTGGAAGCTTTTTAAAGTCTTACGCTTACTTATGCACTATTTGTGTTTGAATGTAATTTCTGTAAGTATACATGAGTTCATACTTTGCTGCTGAAGGGCACATTTTCACACTTAACAATTTGCACACTGAAAAGGATTTAGGGATTCTACATAGATGACATTTGCTGAAGGCTGGCGCATATACTAAATGAGCGAGAGAAACGAGTGATACATTTTTTCTATAGAAAAAATTTTCATACATATAATGATAAAAAATTATGTTAGCCTTGAGCTCGATCGAACCCGCGATATTTTTTCGAATTCGAGTTATTTTAAGTTTAATTTTTTCTCAAAATCCAAACATTTTTCTTAAAATTGCTGTAGCGCTTAGCTATGACTATAGTTTTCTTTGGAAATATAAGAAGGCACAGACCTCTGCTGAGTTGTGTGAGTTAGGTGGAGGAATACTTGGTGCTCACAATCAGTATCAGTTAATTTCTAAGAAACTACGTTGTTGATTTGCGATCTATGTATAATATAGCTTAAAAACTCTTCGAAACATTTGTATCTACCAAAAAAATCTCATGGTAAGTCTAGAAGCACGAAAAGAAATTTGCTGCATGGTACTCGTATTAGGCGCGGATTAATTAATAATGAAGTTTAGATTCGAGGAAAGCATGGGTGATGCTTTCAAACTAAAATTAAGTAAAACGCTGAGATTTGGTGCAGAAAAGCTGGAACCGATAGTTTGATCACAAGTTTTGTTAACCTGGCATCCTTTTCTGATCGGGTAGAGATGGGGACAATAGGCGTACAATATCGAAAAAAGGATTCCTAGAGCCAGCCAGCCCATCAGAAGTTTCAGCATCAGTTATGAGATTGCAGCTGAGAGCTTTTCATGGCAGAAATACACTCGGAGTACTTGCCAAACATTTCCGATGGATGACCCCCCTTAGAACAATGTTCTTCTAATTGAAAAAGCTTGTTTCTAAAATTTTGATGCTGCTTTGGTTGGGGCTTGAACGCAGGATCTACGATGTGGTAGGCGGAGCAAGCACATGATCACATCACGGCAGCTGCAATAACAACAGGATTGTTGAGCATGATTTTCTTCTAAGAAGAAGAGAGGACTTTACTTTTTAGAACTGCCACGGGATATCTCCTTATGAACATCATCTACATTGTGACGCAACATAAAATGAAATGCTGAACAGAAAGCTTTCGCTGAATTGTCACAAATCCGGGCATCCCAGCAAACGCCTGCTTGATCTAGCATCGTCTCCAAGAGGCACTATGATGAGATCCGGCACCTACCAATTAGAGGATTTTGCAGGGGCTGAAACTGTTATTCCTTTTATAATATAATTCCTTGCAAAACTATTAATTTTGGACTTTAAATATATTTGGATCAAGATAAAAATTATTTTCGGACTTTTATTTTTTGAGTCCGATATAACTAGTTAAACTCGGACTTTTTTATTTTTTTTTATTTCGGATAAGGCGTTTCTTAATTATCAAGCGGGGCTTTTATTTTGGTTTTAAAAAATTAAAGTGCGGATTTAACTTTTATTTCCGGACTTTTATTTTTAAAAGCCCGATTTTAACTAGTTCTATCGGGCTCAAAAAATAAAAATACAAATTTTACTTTTATGGAAAAAGTTCGAAAAATAAAAAAAAAGCATGATTCGACATGATATTGCTATTAGGGTACCTGGGAACTCAAACATTTTCACCTAGGACAATTTTTTGTCCAGGACTTTTTGACTCCGAAAAAGAAAATAATAATTATTTTCCGTCACTGCGATTTTGGCGTTGGCTTATTTCCACTTTATAGCCCTTTTTTTGTGATAAAGTCCCATCACTTTTTTGCATCGACAATGAGCCTGGATAATTCATGTACAGCTGTTGTAAGTGATGTGCGTTTGTATGTGATGTTGTAGTGATATGCGAGAGTTGAAATTATACACCACAATCCTCGTGTTCCAATGACACATGAACCAGATACGGATAGAGATTTAACATGCAAATGCAACAACAATGTGAACCATATGGATCCAATGACACATTTTTCATGTGTCATTGGAACACGAGGTATATGTGTAATCTCAGTTATATTCATTCAATATACATACATACTTATGGTGGAATGTTACTGTGATACAATACTCATTGCACTTTACGGACGTATTTAGTTCATGTGTGGATCTTTATGAGTTTTATTTTAGGCTGACACAACCCTTGTTTAGTAAAGTCGATTAATAATCATTGAAAATAGTCGATTACAAAATTATCTGGAAATTTGTAATTCTTCTTTGATTTGGTAAACCTCATCTGCCAAGCTGGGTTTTTTGTATAACCAGTGCCGACTAATTCATAATTATCAATAAATATCGAAATTTGTGTGTAAGTTTTCGATTGTTATCGATAGCAAAAATTGATAAAAAAATACTGCTCAAATTTTTTACTTAAGTTTCAACATAAATAATCACAATGTGTCACTGAATAATTTTCTTTAACAGAAAAATGTTCCCATAAGTCATTTTGTAATTGCTTTCCTCTTTTGAAATCCTCATTAAGAAACTTCTCACAACGTTCTACACATCAGCTGTAGGCCACAGCTATAAAGCTGAATTGGAAAACACAAAGTATTGACAATAATAAGTAATCAAACTTTCACCACGCACTTTGCCATCACTTTCCACAAATGAGGTCAATATTTCGTTATTGCTGTTGTCAATTAAAAAACTTTGAAATCGACTGACAGTACCTGACTACGAAAAGCCAATCTTTTTTTCAACTGTTTCAACAACTTTTATCTTATCCTTATTACAAAAAGAGTGTGAAAAGTAGCAAAAAGACAACCAAAAAGTGTATATTATTGCGTTTGCGTGTTTGTGTGTGCGTGAGTAGAGCGAAATTGACAGCTGTCAGAATTTATACAATTAACTGTTGCAATAAGCGAAAAAGAAATTAAAAATTTTAAAAGGAAGAAACAAAATGCTATAACTAGCATATACAGTTACAAATGTTGGAAGGTAATTAAAAACTTCGAACAACGAATAGAAAAGTGAACTGAAAATACAAAACTTTTCAAACTGCAGTTAAGACAAAAACTGGCAAATAATTTTCACGTACTACATTATAAATACTTTCACACATACATACACCACTGGTTGGTACCCGGTACAAATTCGTGTAGATACGCGTTTAGTGTTCAGAGGGTAGGAGGGGAAGCGCATGCGCAAACTGCTTAGTAGCAGTTAACTTTTTCGACTTAACTTTTATGAAGCACAGCTAACTTCAATTACCCATAAGCGGTGGGCCGAGCAACGAAATGCGAAAGGAAACCAAAATTTGATTTACTACTATACTCACTCAGCAGTATTTGAAGAATTTGAGGCAGAGGCGATTTTTTCTAGTGAATGAGCATTTTAGTGATACAAAAAAAAACTTTTCACTTTTCATTTGTGTGCTAAAGTGCGGATAAGGGGTGTATGCATGTGGGCGTAACTTAACAGTTAAATGTTCAATTAGTTCGATAACGAAAAAATTTTAGTTTTTTATTTCTTGTAGGGTTTTGTGCGGAGCAGCCGCCATCATTAATGTTGAAAAGTTTGAACGAAATTTTTGATAGAGCGAAATAGTTAGTTGAGCTTAGTTTGTTAGAACGATTAGGGTCTTTTTGAATGTAACGAGTGGTGTGAGGGGAAGGTTGGGGAAAGAATTAAAAAAAATTCTAGTTTCAGAAAAGGGTTTCCCTTCTTGAACTTTAAAAATTTGTTCCATTAGCAAACTTGTGTGAAGTAATATCCCAGCGCGAATAGCCGAAATCAAAAGCAGTTCTTCACGAATCAGAGAATTTTAGAGTTAACGACCTGCATGAATTTTAAAATTAATGCTCTCATTGAATTTGACTGCAGCCAAGGGAGTTCTTATATTACAGCAAATTGATGCTGTGTCTAATCTATCTGAGAGCTCCGTAGAGAGATGGAAAACCAGTCGGTATACATCTACATATGTACATGTCATGCGAGCACAGCGACTGAGATTCAACCAAGCAAGCAGTGAATGAGTTTTCGCTTAACTTTTATTATTATTATGGAAAAGCTATCTATCAAAAAGTTAACGATTTCTTATCGAAATGTTATCGAGATATTTCGAAAAGTTACCGATTTGTTATAAAAAACTTTTCGATTTACTTTGGATTTATTATCACAAAGTTGGATTTATTATAAGAGTTACCAATTTGTTACCAAAAAGTAATTCAAATGCTACCAAAAATTACATATACTTTCGAAAAGTTAAAGAATAGATACCGATAAACCTTCTATATAAAATTGATGACACATCTGTAACCAGTCGATAAGAAATCAGTAAGAAGCTGATGACTTATCGATTTGTTATCGGCGTGTTATTGATTTGTTAGCGATGACTAATCGCCTTGTACTCATAAAACTTCAATATAAAATCGATAACACATCTGTTATCTATTGTTTAACAAGCCGATAATCAATAAGAAGCTGATGACTCGGCGATAATAATTCGCTATCGATAATAATAATATTGAAGCTGAACTGTCAAACAAAGTCACACTGCACCATTCTTCACAACTTTAGCATACCTGTGAATGAGGCGGTTGATCAAAATAAGTCGGCAGATCTTGTGCCAGAAAACAGTTCTGGCTTTACCATTATAACCCATCGGAGCCATAACTAAATAGAAACTTTGTGAGTCAGATGGCTTGCAACCAAATTTTGGTATGGCTGAAATGTAGCTTACTTAGTTTATAAACACATGTGACGGAATTTGTGTGTATCTTACCCGCCTTCGTTATTATCAGGTAAAACTTGGTTGGTAAAGAAATGTTAGATATAACCATCCGAGCTGTTTGAAACTTAGAATATGGAAATTGGCACTGAAGATGGCACAATGCTGAAAATGGTTAGCCTCTTAAACAAATTCGACAAGGGATAACGGAAAATCGTTCCAATTAACATTCCAAGTGGTACTTACAAATTAAGAAGAGAACGCCTAAGTTGTGAGCTATTGAAATATCTCTGCATATACATACATACGTTATTGACCCGATTTCAAGTCCCACAAAGATAACAGACACTTGCTGATGAAGCCACATTCATATGCATACACGTTAGACTGGGTCGATTTGTGTGGACGAAAGTTAACCGATATCGCGATAGGATTGGGCTCAGGAAAAAAAAGTTCCACTACGCATACCCAAAAAATTATTTAAAAAATAATTTTCGAGCCTGCGAAATTTCATTTTATTGACTTTTTTCGACTTTGATTTTTAGGTTTTATTCATGACCTGCTAAAAACGTTGTCGATAACAGTTTTTTGATAAATAGTTATACATGAAAATTTTACAATCAAATGAAAATTTTTTAGTAGGTCATGAAAAAAACATTAAAAATCAAAGTCGAAAAAAGTAAAAAAAAATGAAATTTGCAGGCTCGAAAATTATTTTTATGGGTATGCGTAGTGGAACTTTTTTCCTGAGCCAAATCCTATCGAAAAAGTCGATGGCGCGATATCGGTTAATAAATCGACTCAGTCTAATATACGTACATACACAAAAAGTGTGCTTAATTATTACAAGCGAGCAAAGTTAAGGCAAACCAAATTATGATTAAACGCCAATGAGCTGAAGCAGACTCGGAATACATTACATTAAAAAAAAACACACACACACGCACACAAACAGCGCTCCTTATTTGTGAAGAGCGTGCCAATTCGAGCATACATTTGCTCGGTAAAAGTTTCCGCTCACTGTTATTTAATTGCAATTAAGTACATTTAACAAACTCAATCGAACAGCAAAAACAACAACAACGACATGGATTAAGCTTTGAGTTAAAGATGTTTACCATGTGTTACATCGGGCACTTTGCACACACAGCTGACACTCAGCTAAAGAGAGTAGCGCTAACACTTTTCTTACTTTTCTTACTTTCCTAACGAAATTCTATTAACGCTGCCAACCGAAACGTTATTACTTCTCAACCGGCGCTAATTGATGTGATTTGTGGTTAATTTCAAAGCGATATCTACGATTCGAATTGAATTTGTGTCTGGGCTTGTGGTGTTTGTGTTTGTGCTTGCACTGGTGCACAGCAAAAGAGAATCGCTGAGCGTTGATGCGCAAAGTGAATCTGTTTTGCAATAACAGCAACAAAAGCAATGTTTATTGAAAACTGCTACTCCTACAATTTAGCACTAATAAATTGTTTAATTGAGCGTTTCGTACAAAATTTTATACGGTGTTTAGACGATTGTGTTGAGAGTGGGAAATTCGATGGTTGGTAGCATATTAATTGAAGGCTGTGTGCCAAGACTTTATAACATTTGATTATCTTTAATTGAGCCTCAGCTACCAAAGGTTAAGTAAAATTAGGTTGATGTGTATTTTGTCGACTGCTTCCGCAACGATTTTTTTGACACCATGAACCTTCAAGTCTGTGAATCGTAATTGCTTCTTATGACAAACATGCCTAAGCCCTTTAACCCGCCGAGAGCACCAATTGCTTGAAATGAAGAAACTATAAACTTCTTATGATTGACTTGCATATATGCTGTACATCACGACACTCTAGGTGCTGAAGCGAAACGTAGCAAGATCATTGCAGTATCCTTCATAAGTTTCTAAACAGATTTTATACCCGCAGACAGTTTTAACACTATCCTTTAAAGTAGGACGCATAATTACCAAGAGAGTACAAATCTGCACGAATGGGGGCCTGGAATTCTAATGGCTTTATTTGGCGTTTAATCGTTAAACGGTTACGGCCATCCAACAAGGCACGCCTGTTGCTTCTTCATTGGTACAAGTAGCGCTAATTAGTAACACCAAGGGAATCTAAATATTTTCCATCTGCTCCTACTAGCAGAGTGGGTGCCGCCCTCTTCCTTTGCTTCCATAGGTGGATTTCATTTTTTAATCGAATAACATGATCTAATCAGCGTGGTAGCTATATTTTAATTCGCTGACTATGTTGGTGTCTATTTAAGCTCGTACAACTCATCATTAAATCTTCTTCGATACTCGTCATCGCAAACGCGTGGAGTCCTATACATCTTTCGATGAACTTTTCTCTTGAACACTCCCGGAGCCGCCTTATCTGATGCTTTCCATGCTTCTGCACCATAAAGCAGGACGGGTAAGATGAGTGACTTGAAGAGCATAATCTTCGTTTGCCGGGAGAGTACTTTCCTTTTTATTTCCCTACTCAGTTTAAAAAACGCATTTGTTGGCAAGGGTGATTCTTCGTTGGATTTCTAGATTGAACTTGTTGTTTGCATTAATGCTGTTTCTGAAATAAACAAAGCCCTTTAGTATTTTGAAATTATGGCTGCCAGCAATGGCGTGGTTGCCAAGGCGCAAATGCGTTCACTCTCTGACTCATGAATGCAGGTACTTCGTGATTCAGGATCTGGAGTCTAATGGAATTTTATAGAGGTTTATACGTCTTTTAACCTTCCGCCATGTTGTAGCGTGTTCCAAGTAGAAAGCTTCGCATTTTGGTGCATACAGCATGAATTCCTGGAATGATATGACTGCTGATCCTAGAGAGGCTTTGAATATTGATCACTGAGAGCTCGATTTCTTGTTCTACGTTTTAATATATTTTTACATATTCCGAAATAAGCTTTTTATAACATTTGAATATTTTTCCTCAGCGCATCAAATAAAATTTCATAAAAACTAGTCTTAGTTTTGTTTTCACAACTGCTCTTTATCATCTTTGAGCATTTAATAGTCTATTAAATGTTTCTTTTTAAAATTTTCTTATGCATTTGTTCTTTCTTCTTCAATTTCAAAGAAATTTTAAAATCAAAATAATTACGCTCATTTACTTTGAATATTAAAAGCATTTTAATAATCGCCTAAAATGACGCATTCATATGGAAAACACTTTGAAAACGATACCTGTGCTTATACGCGACTCTAAAGCGCTCTATAGGAGCACTCATACACACATAATAAACTTGCTGCTTTACAACGCCTGAAGGCGAGCGCGTTGTATCAACGCCTAAAACTATGCAATTGGTATGTGTATAACAGATATGTTCACACTCTAGCAACAACAACAGCGCCTAACAACTTTCATTTAATACATATAAATATCATAAGTGCCGACTAAAGTGTTTTTCATAACCAGTCTTCTGCATCCTCCCGCGCTCCATTCAATATCAGCTAGAGGTTTACGTCAATCACTTTATGGACGGCGGTGGCGTAGACGACGCGCCCGCGTACGCCGGTGTTCTTACTTTAAAAAGCTTAATTTTTCTATTTAAAAAAATTATATTTAGGAAAGGTTTTGTTTGTATGTATCTAACCAAATCAAAGTGTTGGCCATTTCGGTAAGATCCGGGGTAGATCTCGCAGACCATTCAAACATTTTCAGGAGTAGCTCCTTGCGGAGGGATTGTCCCTCGTTCACTTAATCCAGAGAGGCTTCGAACCTAACCCCGGTCTTTGAAATTTGTACTGCTTGTCTGCTGAAAGAAATAGAGATACATAAAATAGTCACACTTTTGTCTGTATATCTCGTGCAAAGCGTAGTTTCACCTAGGGTTAACTCCTAATAATCGTCGCGAACACAATTTCTTTAAATCATTTGTGGCTCCTTGGCGGTCACGCACAAAGGCGACTTACGGTTGCTATTAATTGTCTATTAATACTCATGACTCTCGCGGCACAGCGGCCTCCAGTTTTTTCGGCTGTTTTTAAGAGCTACAATTCCCGATGTGCGAACAGTAGCAATCCCGACCACCAGTCGCTACCACGCCTCCTGACCCTCACACCATATGCCAGCATAGAAGCTATAGGACTGCGACTTCAAACTCATACCTTCGTCGACGTCACTTTCCTAGAAGCTCTAGGCGTAGCTCCGAAGACTTTCCAACGGATGCTTTTGTCGAGCTATGCTTCCGAGCTATACCAGAGAAGCACCTTGAAACGTTAGGGAGTGACTATTCGGCCAAGGATGCCGCCCTCGAAATCATAAGCAGTCTAAGTGGATATCATTGCGGAATGGGTGAAAATCGTATAATCCTCGGCGCATCTATATAATTCCAGTTTTACAAGGACCCTGGATAAAATTTTTAAAATGCAGACCAAAGTTTTGCAGACGTTTGTGTTCACAACATTGATTTCAATAGTCTTCGTTAAATCAAAACGATATTTTAGAATGAAAGTCGACCGATTTTAAGTTGAAAGATGTTAACTGTTGTTTTCCGGCCTTATGATATAAGAGCTCATTATGGATGACTGCGTAGCTTCAGTTTTCAGACTAGTTGGCTGTCCACTACGTTAGGGTAGTAGCACACACGGTATTACGTTCGACTGTCATGGGAAAGCTTTTGCTTCAGCACTTTGAGTGTTCTTGCGAAGGACAAAGCGTCACCTGGTAAATATATGTGTCTTCGTATTCACATTTGTAAAAGGAGCCGTAACGTGTAAGTGATATTTAAACTTGGTTGATCAATGTGATTCACTCCAAGGGACTAGTTTTGGCTAGGGCCGCCAACTTTAGGAAATGCCAAACCGTGAGTCTTGGGTGTTGAAGGATGAAGTGTGAAAATCAAAATTAACATTTCAGACTCTAGTATAGTTTCGCAAATAAACAACAGATTTTGAATGTAAGCCCAAATGATTTTTCAAAACCTTTTCATACGTACTATATCCTCAACTTAAGTATGAGGTAAGAATCATTTCAAAGGTGTGTTTATGCTCCCAGAACCTAACAAAGGATTTTGCATCAGTGATTTCGCTTATCCTCTCAGCCATTCACAATATAAAATTCTTTAAAAAATCGGCACCTTTTTTGGGTAATTTGCTTTTTTTTACCAACTTGAGGACAATTTGAAAACATGTTCGCCTTGGGTCATTTTAATTGAATTCATTGTTCATTATTAATTTTTGAAGAACAAAAATATGCAAAGTGAGCATATAAATTTATTATATAACTTTTCTTTTAGTGTTTTGTTTTAATAACTTGGTGAATTGGGTGATGCAAAGTCCGTGTTAAACTGACATCGAAAACGCCTGTTTTTTTAAATAACTTTTGAACAGTTAGAAAGAGTTAAATTAGTTTCTTATAACTGGCAGTGTTGCGCATCCGATGATACCACTTTAGACCACATCCGACAAATTTTCGACATGAACAATAAATGGCCTAAACAGTCTTAAACGAGAAAATATAGTAACGCGCCTTACGCCGCCGCCGATATTTTTGACATTCGGCGGCGGCGTGCGAAAAACGACTAAAATCGACGCGGCGGCGGCGTTTATCGGCGGCGTATATCTCTAATGCCAGCTCAAACTTACTTCTTATTCACTCCGTCAGGATTTGATCTTTTGAGTGCGTTTTTATTGTCGACATGTACGCCTCATCTTCCACTTACACTTAACGAAATACTTAAACTGCTGCACAAAAGAAATAGCTTACACTATACTACAGACATTATGCTGAATGTCTGTTTGAAGCTCGTTGTATATATATGTATGAATGTGTGCGCATGAGTCTCGCGTACGTTGTTGTTTGAATTTAATTGCGATTCGTTGTTCTACGCAAAGCGAGGCTTGTTAAATTCTACTTTTAGTATTTTTTTTTACAAACCCCGCTGCTTTACTGCGCTCTTCGCCTTGACAAGTACCTAACCAAGGATGCATACTTAAGCAGAAAGTTTTCGAGTTGGTTGGTTGTTTCAAAGCGTAGTAGTTGAAACATTTGGAATTTCACTGCCGATTTTCGCGCTTGATTTTGTGCAGCAAATGCGCGTAAGGATTCTTAATTAAATTAGTATTTTGTTTGTGGAATATCCGATATAAGCTACTTCTCAGCTACACCTTGTTGCTTACTTACAGCTTAACTGCTTGAAGCTAAATTTCATTTCTCATCGTTTTGTGCGCAATTATTACTAATTTGCGTTTTATATTTTCTGGTTAGATTTTTTCTTTATAAAGATTTTGCATCATCTTTGGTGTGCTTGAAAATAGTTGGCAATGTATTGAAGTTTACTTAAACAAAAAATTTGATGAGTTTGCAGCGCACAATGAAAAAGCAATGAAAAAAATTTGTTATTAGCTTTGCTCTCAACTTGTGGTATTTAAAGAAAGTTTGTTATGTGGGAAAATTTGCTTTAAAACCGCATATGGTTCAGCTGTTTCGAAAATGCAAGGTTGTGGTATGGCGCGGTATATGAAGACTAAGCTTATTATTAAATTTGGTTATTTTGTTCAGGATGTGTTAAATTTCTTTTGAACTTTATTTCATTAAGCGACTGTTTAATAAGATATAGTTTAGAAGAAAAGCCCCTACTACAACTCAAATCAAATTCGACAGTTTGGTAAGTTTTAGAGCTTTCTAAATTTTTTATTTTAAAGCTATATGAAAATAATGTATTTGAGTAAACAGCTGGAGAGGCGTCTACAGTTTGATAAGTTTCATAGCCTGCTACTATTTTTTTTAAACTAGATGAACTTAGTTCATTTGAAATTTATCGCATTCAAAGACATCGCACAGTAACTTAACATACCTTTAGCTTGAAGCTTTGAAAATTAAGATAACATTAACATCTGAAATACAATTTTTTTTTCGGAAATCGTCATGCTTAAAAGTATTGTAAATTATTATAACATACTAGTAGACTTTGAAAGCAAAAACAAAGGTCAGTTTGAAAGGCAGTCGTTAGTTAAGTATATTTCAGAGCAGGACTTCCTGATTTAATTGATTTATGATTATGATGATAATGAATTTAGCTTGTTTAATATTGCATTCCATGGCGAATAGTCAATAGTTGCCAAGTAAAGCGTAGAGATTTGCATCGGTATTTATCAAAGTTGAATGAGTTAAATTTTTTCGTAAACTGCTGCGATCTACTTTAAGGTTCACTGAATTCAAAATTCAAGTCAGTTTGAGAGGCAGTCGAAAGTTTGGTGGATTCCATAGCAGGATTACTACATTTTTAGTATTTACAGTAAATGGATTTAAAATTCCCAGAAGCATTGAAAGCCATTAGTTATCTTGTTTTGTTGACTTTCCGACAGGGTGGATAAATTATGTATATTGGAACGATTTTCGGAAAATCGTTCCGAAAAACCATTACCTTTCCTGGAGTCGAAATGTGGTTCGGCCTCGACACGTACTCAGTTTGGGTTTTATATGTATGCATCGCGATTCTCACGGAGTATAAGGGCAGCAAATTTTATTTAGTTACATTTAAGCACTAAATTAAATAGGTTTAGGCAACAACGTTTAATGAAAAACGTATTCTGAATATGGACTATATGGTGCTTCCCCTTTTCTAAAGAATACTGATTTGAGGGCATGTATCAGCTAAACATCTGTTTTACAAAATAAAATAAAAGAAATAGTTTACTGTTTGTGAGCAGTGTTGCTTATAACTTAAGGTTCTCGAGATTCAATCGGTTTTGAAGTTACTGTGAACTACCGAAACCTAGTTTTACGCCTGAAACAGTTTGAATGCATTGGGCAATTTTTCGACATAATACAAGCAGTCAAGTTGCCACTTTGTAAAATAAACCGATTAAAAACGTTGATGTATTCAAGTTGAAATTAATAAAAAAAATATTTGAAAAATAAACAAATATAAATATAATATCAAAAGGTTGTGTCATGTAGAAGGCCTATAAAATTTTCTTCAAGTTTTTCTATAGACATAAATTCAATTTTAGGACGAATAAGTAAAGGTGTCTAAATTCGGGTGTAACCGAACATTATATACTCAGCGTGAGCTTCAATTGTACATTTCATTTCAGATAAATTACTTTTCTACATAACACGTGGGACCGGCCCGTTTAGAAAAAGTGTCTCCCCATTTCCTCTTACAATAAAACTTGATAAGTGAAATATCATTGATTCAAACTATTTTTTGCTAAGATATAGCTTATTATTTTCGTCTACGACCCTTTTAAAAATCTTTTATATAAAAGGGGGCGTGGTCCTTAACCGATTTCGTTAATTTCTTCTTCAAAGCATTCCTTATAGTAAAGGCAACCTCTCTGCCGAATTTTGTTACGATAGGTTTTAACGATTTTTGATGTATGATTCACAATATTTGTAAAATTGATTTTATCACAAGTGGGTGGCGCTACGCCCATTTAAAATTTTTTTTTCAAATTTCTAGCAAGAGCCTAAATATCAGTCCACACGTCAAATTTCAACATTCTAGGTGTATTATTTACTACATAATCAAATTTTTTGTGTTTTCCAAAATGTTATATATATAAAAAGTAGGCGTGGTTATCATCCGATTTCGCTCATTTTCAATACCAATATATTCTTGGGTGGTGCGCCCCATAAATTCAGAAGGAAAAATTCAGAAACACATTTTTTCGGAAAACGTTAGTCAGAACCCTTTTTTCAGAAAGACAAAATTCAGAGGTCAAAACTCAGAAGTCAAATCTCAGAAGTCTAATTTCAGAAGTTAAATTTCAGAAATCAAATTTCAGAAGGTAAAATTCAGAAGTCAAAATTCAGAAAGTAATCAGACGACAGAAAAAACATAAAATTTTTCTCAAAATTCAAAAACGTTTATTTATTTGGATGGAATTATGTATAAAGAAAAAGTAGTACAGTATAAAATTTTGAATTGTGTGCAATAGCAAGCACGTAATTAATTAATTTTTGTCGCGTTTATCTTTTTCAAATGAATTTACAATTTTTGTTGTTATATCGCCCTACTGATTTGTAAGATCGCGGGTTCGAATTGAGCACAAGGCCTAACAATAATTATTTTATCATTATTATTATTATGATAAATTTTTTCTTCATTGAAAAAATTTTAAATTAGAATAGAAGAAAGGAAAAAATTTAGACAACTGCCAAAGCTCGTTGTAAACATCTATTTCAGAAACTGCTAAATTCCTTCATCGGCAACGTTTTGGGCGCCGCTGCTATAGCCATTCAGCTATCACAGCGGTTGTTTGTTTGTCTTCATTATTTCTACTTCTATTCTGGTCATTGGAAATTGATATTCACAGCACTGCGACATCTGCTGCAGAATGGATGTGCAAATTGGACTTGTTTCATGGCAATGATGCCATAGTGTCATATTTTATTGACACTTTTTCCCCGTGCTCTGGGATGTATTAACAATTTTTGTTGTTTCGATTAAGAAAAAATTTACATTAATCACAATAATAATGATAAAATAATTATTGTTAGGCCTTGAGCTCCATTCGAGCCCGCGATATTTTGAATTAACAGGTTAAAAAAAAACGAAGTCTTTATATTTTTTCTTACGTTTCCGATATGGCTCGCCTCCAGCTGAAAATTGCTGCAGTTTTGTTTCTATTATTGCCCGTTCGTTTTTATTTTATTTATGCAATTAAATATGTTAGGGGTGTGTCCCAAGCGCACATCGCATGACGTTGTGCCACCTTTCGATGGAATTATTTGTATGGAATTCACCCAATTTGGCGATATTATATATATTCCATAATTCGATTGAATATAACGCATTCTTTCGACTTTGCTGTGTTCCAGGCTGAAAAAAATCAGAATAAAATTTCAGAAATCAAAATTCAGAAAGTAATGAGACAGCAAAAAAACATAAAATTTTGCGCAAAATTTTATGTTTTTTGTTGTCTGATTACTTTCTGAATTTTGACTTCTGAAATTTTACTTCTGAAATTGGACTTCCGAATTTCGACTTCTGAATTTTTCTTTCTGAGTTTTGACTTCTGAATTTTAGCTTTCTGAAAAAAGGGTTCTGACCAATGTTTTCTGAAAAAATGTGTTTCTGAATTTTTGTTTTCTGAATTTATGGGGGGAACCATTCTGGGTCCAGGTAAGCTCGTGTACCAAATTTGGTGAAGATATCTCAATATTTACTCGTTATCGTGTTAACGGACAGAAGGACGGACGGACGGATGGACGGACGGGCATCGCTCATTCAACTTTTGTTCGATACTGATGATTTTGATATATGGAAGTCTATATCTATCTTGATTCCTTTATACCTGTACAACCAACCGTTACCCAATCAAAGCTAATATACTCTGTGTGCAAAGCACCCTGAGTATAAAAATTGGTGATTGATTATTTCAAGAGCGCATAGCATAAATGACAGCAGTTTATCCGGCAATAGTGACCTAATATGATGTGACAGCAAATCAACTTACATTTTATGCACCCGCGGCTCACATTTTTATACAAAGTAAACACATTTTGCTAAATAATCTAAAGAGGATTACAGATTTTTAAAATTTATTTCGGTAAAGTAATGAATCTATAAGCAAAATAATATTTCCCCCAAAACTTATCACACAAATACATACACACACGTCTCCCTAAATAATTGCTGTTGCAAAATTAGCATGAAAAAGTCCACTTAATACTATTTAAGAGTGTTAAACAGTAAATAGCTTGGAGCGTTTTGGGGGAAAAACAAAAATTAAATGAAAACGCAATCAAGAGGATAGAGGATTACATAAACAAAACGGCGGCACTCATACAAATACACGTACACACATATGCACACATATAATGTGTAGCTTTTACCCAGTGAGGATTTTTAAGTAAATATGAGTCGACGGCGTTCATATAAGGTTGAATAATTCCACTTATGCGTCCTACGTCGCGGCAGAAACTTTTCTACGTCACTTTCATCGACTAAATGTGGTAAGAACCCAATCGACGTAGACAGCTTTTTACTTTCTCTTTTACCATTAGATAAGTGCAAGGAACATTCGTTGTCAATTCGTTTACTGGGTTATAGCTGTATTTGGGAAAAATTGTTGTTATAAATGTAGATATGTGAGTAATTATAAAGCCCTGTTGGTAACACAGAAGCGCTACTAAAGTGGTCATTGTGCGCATTTGCAAAGTACCCAATTTATTTGTGTTTTGTAAACAATACCTTTAGGAATTTAGGCATGTTGTTAGCTTTGTTGGGGATTGCGAAGCTCAAATGTATAAAATCAAAGATGATATCAAAATTAGCTCTTGAAGTTTTTTGGAATACATACTAAAAACTCTTAAAGCGTTATCCAGCGATGCTGGTAACCTTCCCTTAGAAACAGCGGAAATCGCTCTTGCCAACAAGTGGTACTTTGAATTGAAAAGTAAAGACGTCTCTCGATGAACAAAAATCACGCCCTGTAAGCCCTTTTATCATAGCTGCCTTGATACTTGGGACCGTTCCGGGGGAAAATGGGATGGTCTTTGGAGTGTTCATGGAA